>BTHF01000183.1:0-40369 GCA_033242345.1 Citrus unshiu
AGCCGCGCCCAAAAATCAGCCCCCGAAGGTCGGGGCGCCAACACCCCCCAGCGGAAAAATGGCCAAAAAACGGGTGGGCTATAGCCTTGGCGGGGGGCGTGGGCGAAGTTCGTCCGCCGGACTCGGAATGGCCCCATACTTTGCGGGCTGCCTCCGTGTGCCAAAAATAGGCCACGGGCACAGCCGCGCCCAAAAATGAGCGCTCGAAGGTCGGGGTAACAACACCCCCCAGCGGAAAAATGGCCAAAAACGGGTGGGCTATAGCCTTGGTGGGGGGCGTGGGCGAAGTTCGTCCGCCGGACTCGGAATGGCCCCATACTTTGCGGGCGGCCTCCGTGTGCCAAAAATAGGCCACGGGCACAGCCGCGCCCAAAAATGAGCGCCCGAAGGTCGGGGCACCAACACCCCCAGCGGAAAAATGGCCAAAAAACGTGTGGGCTATAGCCTTGGTGGGGGGCGTGGGCGAAGTTTATTCCGCCGGACTCGGAATGGCGCCAGACTTTGCGGGCGACCTTCGTGTGCCAGAAATAGGCCACGGGCACAGCCGCGCCCAAAAATCAGCCTCCTTTCCGTCGGGGCGCCAAGACCCCCCAGCGGAGAAATGGCCAAAAAATGGGTGGGCTATGGTCTTCGTGGGGGGCGTGGGCGAAGTTCGTCCGCCGGACTCGGAATGGCCCAAGACTTTGCGGGCAGACTCCGTGTGACAAAAATAGGCCACGGGCACAGCCGCGCCCAAAAATCAGCCCCCGAAGGTCGGGGAGCCAAGACCCCCCAGCGGAAAAATGACCAAAAATCGGGTGGGCTATAGCCTTGGTGGGGGGCGTGGGCGAAGTTCGTCTGCCGGACTCGGAATGGCCCCAAACTTTGCGGGCGGCCTCCGTGTGCCAAAAATAGGCCACGGGCACAGCCGCGCCCAAAAATCAGCCCCCTTTCCGTCGGGGCGCCAAGACCTCCCAGCGGAAAAATGGCCAAAAAATGGGTGGGCTATAGCCTTGGTGGGGGGCGGGGGCGAAGTTCGTCCGCCGGTCTCGGGATGGCCGCAGACTTTGCGGGCGGCCTCCGTGTGCCAAAAATAGGCCACGGGCACCGCCGCGCCCAAAAATGAGCGCCCGAAGGTCGGGGCGCCAACACTTGCCAGCGGAAAAATGGCCAAAAAACGGGTGGGCTATAGCCTTGGCGGGGGGCGTGGGCGAAGTTCGTCCGCCGGACTCGGAATGGCCCCAGACTTTGCGGGCGGCCTCTGTGTGCCAAAAATAGGCCACGGCTCAGCCGCGCCAAAAAATGAGCGCCCGAAGGTCGGGGCGCCAATACCCCCCAGCGGAAAAATGGCCAAAAAACGGGTGGGCTATAGCCTTGGCGGGGGGTGTGGGCGAAGTTCGTCCGCCGGACTCGGAATGGCCCCAGACTTTGCGGGCGGCCTCCGTGTGCCAAAAATAGGCCACGGGCTCAGCCGCGCCCAAAATGAGCGCCCGAAGGTCGGGGCGCCAACACCCCCCAGCGGAAAAATGGCCAAAAAACGGGTGGGGTATAGCCTTGGCGGGGGGCGTGGGCGAAGTTCGTCCGCCGGACTCGGAATGGCCCCAGACTTTGCGGGCGGCCTCCGTGTGCCAAAAATAGGCCACGGGCACAGCCGCGCCCAAAAATCAGCCCCTTTCCGTCGGGGCGCCAAGACCTCTCAGCGGAAAAATGGCCAAAAAATGGGTGGGCTATAGCCTTAGTGGGGGGCGTGGGCGAAGTTCGTCCGCTGGACTAGGAATGGCCCCAGACTTTGCGGGCGGCCTCCGTGTGCCAAAAATAGGCCACGGGCACAGCCGCGCCCAAAAATCAGCCCCCTTTCCGTCGGGGCGCCAAGACCCCCCAGCGGAGAAATGGCCAAAAAATGGGTGGGCTATGGTCTTCGTGGGGGGCGTGGGCGAAGTTCGTCCGCCGGACTCGGAATGGCCCAAGACTTTGCGGGCGGCCTCCGTGTGCCAAAAATAGGCCAACGGGCACAGCCGCGCCCAAAAATCAGCCCCCTTTCCGTCGGGGCGCCAACACCTCCCAGCGGAAAAATGGCCAAAAAATGGGTGGGCTATAGCCTTAGTGGGGGGCGTGGGCGAAGTTCGTCCGCTGGACTAGGAATGGCCCCAGACTTTGCGGGCGGCCTCCGTGTGCCAAAAATAGGCCACGGGCACAGCCGCGCCCAAAAATCAGCCCCCTTTCCGTCGGGGCGCCAAGACCCCCCAGCGGAGAAATGGCCAAAAAATGGGTGGGCTATGGTCTTCGTGGGGGGGCGTGGGCGAAGTTCGTCCGCCGGACTCGGAATGGCCCAAGACTTTGCGGGGCGGCCTCCGTGTGCCAAAAATAGGCCACGGGCACAGCCGCGCCCAAAAATCAGCCCCCTTTCCGTCGGGGCGCCAAGACCCCCCAGCGGAGAAATGGCCAAAAAATGGGTGGGCTATAGCCTTGGTGGGGGGCGTGGGTCGAAGTTCGTCCGCCGGACTCGGAATGGCCCAAGACTTTGCGGGCGGCCTCCGTGTGCCAAAAATAGGCCACGGGCACAGCCGCGCCCAAAAATCAGCCCCCTTTCCGTCGGGGCGCCAAGACCCCCCAGCGGAGAAATGGCCAAAAAATGGGTGGGCTATGGTCTTCGTGGGGGGCGTGGGCGAAGTTCGTCCGCCGGACTCGGAATGGCCCAAGACTTTGCGGGCTGCCTCCGTGTGCCAAAAATAGGCCACGGGCACAGCCGTGCCCAAAAATGAGCGCCCGAAGGTCGGGGTAACAACACCCCCCAGCGGAAAAATGGCCAAAAAACGGTTGGGCTATAGCCTTAGTGGGGGGCGTGGGCGAAGTTCGTCCACCGGACTAGGAATGGCCCCAGACTTTGCGGGCGGCCTCCGTGTGCCAAAAATAGGCCACAGGCACAGCCGCGCCCAAAAATCAGCCCCCTTTCCGTCGGGGCGCCAAGACCCCCCAGCGGAGAAATGGCCAAAAAATGGGTGGGCTATGGTCTTCGTGGGGGGCGTGGGCGAAGTTCGTCCGCCGGACTCGGAATGGCCCAAGACTTTGCGGGCGGACTCCGTGTGACAAAAATAGGCCACGGGCACAGCCGCGCCCAAAAATCAGCCCCCGAAGGTCGGGGAGCCAAGACCCCCCAGCGGAAAAATGACCAAAAATCGGGTGGGCTATAGCCTTGGTGGGGGGCGTGGGCGAAGTTCGTCCGCCGGACTCGGAATGGCCCCAGACTTTGCGGGCGGCCTCCGTGTGCCAAAAATAGGCCACGGGCTCAGCCGCGCCCAAAAATGAGCGCCCGAAGGTCGGGGCGCCAACACCCCCCAGCGGAAATATGGCCAAAAAACGGGTGGGCTATAGCCTTGGTGGGGGGCGTGGGCGAAGTTCGTCCGCCGGACTCGGAATGGCCCCATACTTTGCGGGCGGCCTCCGTGTGCCAAAATAGGCCACGGGCACAGCCGCGCCCAAAAATGAGCGCCCGAAGGTCGGGGCACCAACACCCCCCAGCGGAAAAATGGCCAAAAAACGTGTGGGCTATAGCCTTGGTGGGGGGCGTGGGCGAAGTTTTTCCGCCGGACTCGGAATGGCGCCAGACTTTGCGGGCGACCTTCGTGTGCCAGAAATAGGCCACGGGCACAGCCGCGCCCAAAAATCAGCCCCCTTTCCGTCGGGGCGCCAAGACCCCCCAGCGGAGAAATGGCCAAAAAATGGGTGGGCTATGGTCTTCGTGGGGGGCGTGGGCGAAGTTCGTCCGCCGGACTCGGAATGGCCCAAGACTTTGCGGGCAGACTCCGTGTGACAAAAATAGGCCACGGGCACAGCCGCGCCCAAAAATCAGCCCCCGAAGGTCGGGGAGCCAAGACCCCCCAGCGGAAAAATGACCAAAAATCGGGTGGGCTATAGCCTTGGTGGGGGGCGTGGGCGAAGTTCGTCTGCCGGACTCGGAATGGCCCCAAACTTTGCGGGCGGCCTCCGTGTGCCAAAAATAGGCCACGGGCACAGCCGCGCCCAAAAATCAGCCCCCTTTCCGTCGGGGCGCCAAGACCTCCCAGCGGAAAAATGGCCAAAAAATGGGTGGGCTATAGCCTTGGTGGGGGGCGGGGGCGAAGTTCGTCCGCCGGTCTCGGGATGGCCCCAGACTTTGCGGGCGACCTCCGTGTGCCAAAAATAGGCCACGGGCACCGCCGCGCCCAAAAATGAGCGCCCGAAGGTCGGGGCGCCAACACTTGCCAGCGGAAAAAATGGCCAAAAAACGGGTGGGCTATACCCTTGGCGGGGGGCGTGGGCGAAGTTCGTCCGCCGGACTCGGAATGGCCCCAGACTCTGCGGGCGGCCTCTGTGTGCCAAAAATAGGCCACGGGCTCAGCCGCGCCCAAAAATGAGCGCCCGAAGGTCGGGGCGCCAACACCCCCCAGCGGAAAAATGGCCAAAAAACGGGTGGGCTATAGCCTTGGCGGGGGGGCGCGGGCGATGTTCGTCCGCCGGACTCGGAATGGCCCCATACTTTGCGGGCTGCCTCCGTGTGCCAAAAAATAGGCCACGGGCACAGCCACGCCCAAAAATGAACGCCCGAAGGTCGGGGTAACAACACCCCCCAGCGGAAAAATGGCCAAAAAACGGGTGGGCTATAGCCTTGGTGGGGGGCGTGGGCGAAGTTCGTCCGCCGGACTCGGAATGGCCCCATACTTTGCGGGCGGCCTCCGTGTGCCAAAAATAGGCGACGGGCACAGCCGCGCTCAAAAATGAGCGCCCGAAGGTCGGGGTAACAACACCCCCCAGCGGAAAAATGACCAAAAAACGGGTGGGCTATAACCTTGGTGGGGGGCGTGGGCGAAGTTCGTCCGCCGGACTCGGAATGGCCCCAGACTTTGCGGGCGGCCTCCATGTGCCAAAAATAGGCCACGGGCACAGCCGTACCCAAAAATGAGCGCCCGAAGGTCAGGGCGCCAACACCCCCCAGCGGAAAAATGGCCAAAAAACAGGTGGGCTATAGCCTTGGTGGGGGGCGTGGGCGAAGTTCGTCCGCCGGACTCGGAATGGCGCCAGACTTTGCGGGCGACCTTCGTGTGCCAGAAATAGGCCACGGGCACAGCCGCGCCCAAAAATGAGCGCCCGAAGGTCGGGGCGCCAACCCCCCAGCGGAAAAATGGCCAAGAAACGGGTGTGCTATAGCCTTGGTGGGGGGCGTGGGCGAAGTTCGTCCGCCGGACTCGGAATGGCCCCAGACTTTGCGGGCGGCCTCCGTGAGCCAAAAATACACCACGGGCACAGCCGCGCCCATAAATGAGCGCTCGAATGTCGGGGCACCAACATCCCCCAGCGGAAAAATTGCGGAAAAATGGGTGGGCTATAGCCTTGGCGGGGGGCGTGGGCGAAGTTCGTCCGCCGGACTCGGAATGGCCCCAGACTCTGCGGGTGGCCTCCGTGTGCCAAAAATAGGCCACGGGCACAGCCGCGCCCAAAAATGAGCGCCCGAAGGTCGGGGCGCCAAGACCCCCCTGCGGAAAAATGGCCAAAAAACGGGTGGGCTATAGCCTTGGTGGGGGACGTGGGCGAAGTTTCGTCCGCCGGACTCGGAATGGCCCCATACTTTGCGGGCTGCCTCCGTGTGCCAAAAATTGGCCACGGGCACAGCCGTGCCCAAAAATCAGCCCCCGAAAGTCGGGGCGCCAAGACCCCCCTGCGGAAAAATGGCCAAAAAACGGGTGGGCTATAGCCTTGGTGGGGGACGTGGGCGAAGTTCGTCCGCCGGACTCGGAATGGCACCAGACTTTGCAGGCGGCCTGCGTGTGCCAAAAATAGGCCACGGGAACAGCCACGTCCAAAAATCAGCCCGCGAAGGTCGGGGAGCCAAGACCCCCCTGCGGAAAAATGGCCAGAAAACGGGTGGGCTATAGCCTTGGTGGGGGACGTGGGCGAAGTTCGTCCGCCGGACTCGGAATGGCACCAGACTTTGCGGGCGGCCTGAGTGTGCCAAAAATAGGAAACGGGAACAGCCGCGCCCAAAAATCAGCCCCCGAAGGTCGGGGGGCCAAGACTCCCCAGCGGAAAAATGGACAAAAATCGGGTGGGCTATAGCCTTGGTGGGGGGCGTGGGCGAAGTTCGTCCGCGGGACTCAGAATGGCACCAGACTCTGCGGGCAGCCTCCGTGTGCAAAAAATAGGCCACGGGCACAGCCGCGGTCAAAAATCAGCCCCCGAAGGTCGGGGCGCCAAGACTCCCCAGCGGAAAAATGGCCAAAAAATGGGTGGGCTATGGTCTTCGTGGGGGGCGTGGGCGAAGTTCGTCCGCCGGACTCGGAATGGCCCAAGACTTTGCGGGCGGACTCCATGTGCCAAAAATAGGCCAAGGGCACAGCCGCGCCCAAAAATCAGCCCCCGAAGGTCGGGGAGCCAATACCCCCCAGCGGAAAAATGACCAAAAATCGGGTCGGCTATAGCCTTGGTGGGGGGCGTGGGCGAAGTTCGTCCGCCGGACTCGGAATGGCCCCAGACTTTGCGGGCGGCCTCCGTGTGCCAAAAATAGGCCACGGGCACAGCCGCGCCCAAAAATCAGCCACCTTTCCGTCGGGGCGCCAAGACCCCCCAGCGGAAAAATGGCCAAAAAACGGGTGGGCTATAGCCTTGGTGGGGGGCGCGGGCGATGTTCGTCCGCCGGACTCGGAATGGCCCCGTGCCAAAAATAGGCCACGGGCACAGCTGCGCCGAAAAATGAGCTCGCGAAGGTTGGGGTTCGAATCCCCCCCAGCGGAAAAATGGCCAAAAAACGGGTGGGCTATAGCCTTGGTGGGGGGCGTGGGCGAAGTTCGTCCGCCGGACTCGGAATGGCCCCAAACTTTGCGGGCGGCCTCCGTGTGCCAAAAATAGGCCACGGGCACAGCCGCGCCCAAAAATGAGCGCCCGAAGGTCGGGGCGCCAACACCCCCTAGCGGAAAAATGGCCAAAAATCGGGTGGGCTAAAGCCTTGGTGGGGGGCGTGGGCGAAGTTCGTCCGCCGGACTCGGAATGGCCCCAGACTTTGCGGGCAGCCTCCGTGTGCCAAAAATAGGCCACGGGCACAGCCGCGCCCAAAAATCAGCCCCCTTTCCGTCGGGGCGCCAAGACTCCCAGCGGAAAAATGACCAAAAAATCGGGGTGGGCTATAGCCTTGGTGGGGGGCGTGGGCGAAGTTCGTCCGCCGGACTCGGAATGGCCAAGACTTTGCGGGCAGCCTCCGTGTGCCAAAAATAGGCCACGGGCACAGCCGCGCCCAAAAATCAGCCCCCTTTCCGTCGGGCCCGCCAAGACTCCCAGCGGAAAAAATGGCCAAAAAACGGGTGGGCTATAGCCTTGGATGGGGGACGTGGGCGATGTTCGTCCGCCGGACTCGGAATGGCCCCAGACTTTGCGGGCGGCCTCCGTGTGCCAAAAATAGGCCACGGGCACAGCCGCGCCCAAAAATGAGCTCCCGAAGGTTGGGGTTCCAACACCCCCCAGCGGAAAAATGGCCAAAAAACGGGTGGGCTATAGCCTTGGTGGGGGGCGTGGGCGAAGTTCGTCCGCCGGACTCGGAATGGCCCAAGACTTTGCGGGCAGCCTCCGTGTGCCAAAAATAGGCCACGGGCACAGCCGCGCCCAAAAATCAGCCCCCTTTCCGTCGGGCCGCCAAGACTCCCAGCGGAAAAATGGCCAAAAAACGGGTGGGCTATAGCCTTGGTGGGGGACGTGGGCGATGTTCGTCCGCCGGACTCGGAATGGCCCCAGACTTTGCGGGCGGCCTCCGTGTGCCAAAAATAGGCCACGGGCACAGCCGCGCCCAAAAATGAGCTCCCG
The DNA here is from genome assembly GCA_033242345.1 of Citrus unshiu. Taxonomy (NCBI): domain Eukaryota; kingdom Viridiplantae; phylum Streptophyta; class Magnoliopsida; order Sapindales; family Rutaceae; genus Citrus; species Citrus unshiu. The sequence continues at coordinate 7,804 of BTHF01000183.1, forward strand.
AAGGTTGGGGTTCCAACACCCCCCAGCGGAAAAATGGCCAAAAAACGGGTGGGCTATAGCCTTGGTGGGGGGCGTGGGCGAAGTTCGTCCGCCGGACTCGGAATGGCCCCAAACTTTGCGGGCGGCCTCCGTGTGCCAAAAATAGGCCACGGGCACAGCCGCGCCCAAAAATCAGCCCCCGAAGGTCGGGGAGCCAATACTCCCCAGTGGAAAAACGACCAAAAATCGGGTGGGCTATAGCCTTGGTGGGGGGCGTGGGCGAAGTTCGTCCGCCGGACTCGGAATGGCCCCAGATTTTGCGGGCAGCCTCCGTGTGCCAAAAATAGGCCACGGGCCCAGCCGCGCCCAAAAATCCGCCCCCGAAGGTCGGGGCGCCAACACCCCCCAGCGGAAAAATGGCCAAAAAACGGGTGGGCTATAGCCTTGGGCGGGGGGCGTGGGCGAAGTTCGTCCGCCGGACTCGGAATGGCCCCATACTTTGCGGTCTGCCTCCGTGTGCCAAAAATAGGCCACGGGCACAGCCGCGCCCAAAAATCAGCCCCGAAGGTCGGGGCGCCAAGAAACCCCAGCAGAAAAATGGCCAAAAAATGGGTGGGCTATGGTCTTCGTGGGGGGCGTGGGCGAAGTTCGTCCGCCGGACTCGGAATGGCCCAAGACTTTACGGGCGGACTCCGTGTGCCAAAAATAGGCCACGGGCACAGCCGCGCCCAAAAATCAGCCCCCGAAGGTCGGGGAACCAATACTCCCCAGTGGAAAAACGACCAAAAATCGGGTGGGCTATAGCCTTGGTGGGGGGCGTGGGCGAAGTTCGTCCGCCGGACTCGGAATGGCCCCAGACTTTGCGGGCAGCCTCCGTGTGCCAAAAATAGGCCACGGGCACAGCCGCGCCCAAAAATGAGCGCCCGAAGGTCGGGGCGCCAAGACCCCCCTGCGGAAAAATGGCCAAAAAACGGGTGTGGGCTATAGCCTTGGTGGGGGACGTGGGCGGAAGTTCGTCCGCCGGACTCGGAATGGCCCCATACTTTGCGGGCTGCCTCCGTGTGCCAAAAATAGGCCACGGGCACAGCCGTGCCCAAAAATCAGCCCCCGAAAGTCGGGGCGCCAAGACCCCCCTGCGGAAAAATGGCCAAAAAACGGGTGGGCTATAGCCTTGGTGGGGGACGTGGGCGAAGTTCGTCCGCCGGACTCGGAATGGCACCAGACTTTGCAGGCGGCCTGCGTGTGCCAAAAATAGGCCACGGGAACAGCCGCGTCCAAAAATCAGCCCGCGAAGGTCGGGGAGCCAAGACCCCCCTGCGGAAAAATGGCCAGAAAACGGGTGGGCTATAGCCTTGGTGGGGGACGTGGGCGAAGTTCGTCCGCCGGACTCGGAATTGCACCAGACTTTGCGGGCGGCCTGAGTGTGCCAAAAATAGGAAACGGGAACAGCTGCGCCCAAAAATCAGCCCCCGAACGGTCGGGGGGCCAAGACTCCCCAGCGGAAAAATGGACAAAAATCGGGGTGGGCTATAGCCTTGGTGGGGGGCGTGGGCGAAGTTCGTCCGCGGGACTCAGAATGGCACCAGACTCTGCGGGCAGCCTCCGTGTGCAAAAAATAGGCCACGGGCACAGCCGCGGTCAAAAATCAGCCCCCGAAGGTCGGGGGCGCCAAGACTCCCCAGCGTAAAAATGGCCAAAAAATGGGTGGGCTATGGTCTTCGTGGGGGGCAGTGGGCGAAGTTCGTCCGCCGGACTCGGAATGGCCCAAGACTTTGCGGGCGGACTCCATGTGCCAAAAATAGGCCAAGGGCACAGCCGCGCCCAAAAATCAGCCCCCGAAGGTCGGGGAGCCAATACCCCCCAGCGGAAAAATGACCAAAAATCGGGTCGGCTATAGCCTTGGTGGGGGGCGTGGGCGAAGTTCGTCCGCCGGACTCGGAATGGCCCCAGACTTTGCGGGCGGCCTCCGTGTGCCAAAAATAGGCCACGGGCACAGCCGCGCCCAAAAATCAGCCACCTTTCCGTCGGGGCGCCAAGACCCCCCAGCGGAAAAATGGCCAAAAAACTGTTGGGCTATAGCCTTGGTGGGGGGCGCGGGCGATGTTCGTCCGCCGGACTCGGAATGGCCCCAGACTTTGCGGTTGGCCTCCGTGTGCCAAAAATAGGCCACGGGCACAGCCGCGCCGAAAAATGAGCTCGCGAAGGTTGGGGTTCGAATCCCCCCCAGCGGAAAAATGGCCAAAAAACGGGTGGGCTATAGCCTTGGTGGGGGGCGTGGGCGAAGTTCGTCCGCCGGACTCGGAATGGCCCCAAACTTTGCGGGCGGCCTCCGTGTGCCAAAAATAGGCCACGGGCACAGCCGCGCCCAAAAATGAGCGCCCGAAGGTCGGGGCGCCAACACCCCCCAGCGGAAAAATGGCCAAAAATCGGGTGGGCTAAAGCCTTGGTGGGGGGCGTGGGCGAAGTTCGTCCGCCGGACTCGGAATGGCCCCAGACTTTGCGTGCAGCCTCCGTGTGCCAAAAATAGGCCACGGGCACAGCCGCGCCCAAAAATCAGCCCCCTTTCCGTCGGGGCGCCAAGACTCCCAGCGGAAAAATGACCAAAAATCGGGTGGGCTATAGCCTTGGTGGGGGGCTGTGGGCGAAGTTCGTCCGCCGGACTCGGAATGGCCCAAGACTTTGCGGGCAGCCTCCGTGTGCCAAAAATAGGCCACGGGCACAGCCGCGCCCAAAAATCAGCCCCCTTTCCGTCGGGCCGCCAAGACTCCCAGCGGAAAAAATGGCCAAAAAACGGGTGGGCTATAGCCTTGGTGGGGGACGTGGGCGATGTTCGTCCGCCGGACACGGAATGGCCCCAGACTTTGCGGGCGGCCTCCGTGTGCCAAAAATAGGCCACGGGCACAGCCGCGCCCAAAAATGAGCTCCCGAAGGTTGGGGTTCCAACACCCCCCAGCGGAAAAATGGCCAAAAAACGGGTGGGCTATAGCCTTGGTGGGGGGCGTGGGCGAAGTTCGTCCGCCGGACTCGGAATGGCCCCCAAACTTTGCGGGCGGCCTCCGTGTGCCAAAAATAGGCCACGGGCACAGCCGCGCCCAAAAATCAGCCCCCGAAGGTCGGGGAGCCAATACTCCCCAGTGGAAAAACGACCAAAAATCGGGTGGGCTATAGCCTTGGTGGGGGGCGTGGGCGAAGTTCGTCCGCCGGACTCGGAATGGCCCCAGATTTTGCGGGCAGCCTCCGTGTGCCAAAAATAGGCCACGGGCCCAGCCGCGCCCAAAAAATCCGCCCCCGAAGGTCGGGGCGCCAACACCCCCCAGCGGAAAAATGGCCAAAAAACGGGTGGGCTATAGCCTTGGCGGGGGGCGTGGGCGAAGTTCGTCCGCCGGACTCGGAATGGCCCCATACTTTGCGGGCTGCCTCTGTGTGCCAAAAATAGGCCACGGGCACAGCCGCGCCCAAAAATCAGCCCCCGAAGGTCGGGGCGCCAAGAAACCCCAGCAGAAAAATGGCCAAAAAATGGGTGGGCTATGGTCTTCGTGGGGGGCGTGGGCGAAGTTCGTCCGCCGGACTCGGAATGGCCCAAGACTTTACGGGCGGACTCCGTGTGCCAAAAATAGGCCACGGGCACAGCTGCGCCCAAAAATCAGCCCCGAAGGTCGGGGAACCAATACTCCCCAGTGGAAAAACGACCAAAAATCGGGGTGGGCTATAGCCTTGGTGGGGGGCGTGGGCGAAGTTCGTCCGCCGGACTCGGAATGGCCCCAGACTTTGCGGGCAGCCTCCGTGTGCCAAAAATAGGCCACGGGCACAGCCGCGCCCAAAAATCAGCCCCCTTTCCGTCGGGGCGCCAAGACTCCCAGCGGAAAAATGGCCAAAAAACGGGTGGGCTATAGCCTTGGTGGGGGGCGTGGGCGATGTTCGTCCGCCGGACTCGGAATGGCCCCAGACTTTGCGGGTGGCCTCCGTGTGGCCAAAAATAGGCCACGGGTACAGCCGCGCCCAAAAATGAGCTCCCGAAGGTTGGGGTTCCAACACCCCCAGCGAAAAAATGGCCAAAAAACGGGTGGGCTATAGCCTTGGTGGGGGGCGTGGGCGAAGTTCGTCCGCCGGACTCGGAATGGCCCCAAACTTTGCGGGCGGCCTCCGTGTGCCAAAAAATAGGCCACGGGCACAGCCGCGCCCTAAAATGAGAGCCCGAAGGTCGTGGCGCCAACACTCGCCAGCGGAAAAAATGGCCAAAAAACGGGTGGGCTATAGCCTTGGCGGGGGGCGTGGGCGAAGTTCGTCCACCGGACTCGGAATGGCCCCAGACTTTGCGGGCGGCCTCCGTGTGCCAAAAATAGGCCACAGGCTCAGCCGCGCCCAAAAATGAGCACCCGAAGGTCGGGGCGCCAACACCCCCCAGCGGAAAAATGGCCAAAAAACGGGTGGGCTATAGCCTTGGCGGGGGGGCGTGGGCGAAGTTCGTCCGCCGGACTCGGAATGGCCCCATACTTTGCGGGCTGCCTCCGTGTGCCAAAAATAGGCCACGGGCACAGCCGTGCCCAAAAATGAGGCGCCCGAAGGTCGGGGTAACAACACCCCCCAGCGGAAAAATGGCCAAAAAACGGGTGGGCTATAGCCTTGGTGGGGGGCGTGGGCGAAGTTCGTCCGCCGGACTCGGAATGGCCCCATACTTTGCGGGCGGCCTCCGTGTGCCAAAAATAGGCCACGGGCACAGCCGCGTCCAAAAATGCGCGCCCGAAGGTCGGGGCGCCAACACCCCCCAGCGGAAAAATGGCCAAAAAACGTGGTGGGCTATAGCTTTGGTGGGGGGCGTAGGCGAAGTTCGTCCGCCGGACTCGGAATGGCCCCAGACTTTTGCGGGCGGACTCCGTGTGCCAAAAATAGGCCACGGGCCCAGCCGTACCCAAAAATCCGCCCCCGAAGGTCGGGGGGCCAAGACCCCCCAGCGGAAAAATGGCCAAAAAATGGGTGGGCTATGGTCTTCGTGGGGGGCGTGGGCGAAGTTCGTCCGCCGTACTCGGAATGGCCCCAGACTCTGCGGGCGGCCTCCGTGTGCCAAAAATAGGCCACGGGCACAGCCGCGCCCAAAAATGAGCGCCCGAAGGTCGGGGCGCCAACACTCGCCAGCGGAAAAATGGCCAAAAAACGGGTGGGCTATAGCCTTTGTGGGGGGCGGGGGCGAAGTTCGTCCGCCGGACTCGGAATGGCCCCAGACTTTGCGGGCGGCCTCCGTGTGCCAATAATAGGCCACGGGCACAGCCGCGCCCAAAAATGAGCGCCCGAAGGTCGGGGCGCCAACACTCGCCAGTGGAAAAATGGCCAAAAAAACGGGTGGGCTATAGCCTTGGCGGGGGGCGTGGGCGAAGTTCGTCCGCCGGACTCGGAATTGGCCCCATACTTTGCGGGCGCCCTCCGTGTGCCAAAAATAGGCCACGGGCACAGCCGCACCCAAAAATCAGCCCCCGAAGGTCGGGGCGCCAAGAAACCCCAGCGGAAAAATGGCCAAAAATTGGGTGGGCTATGGTATTCGTGGGGGGGCGTGGACGAAGTTCGTCCGCTGGACTCGGAATGGCCCCAGACTCTGCGGGCGGCCTCCGTGTGCCAAAATAGGCCACGGGCACAGCCGCGCTCAAAAATGAGCGCCCGAAGGTCGGGGCGCCAACACTCGCTAGCGGAAAAATGGCCAAAAAACGGGTGGGCTATCGCCTTGGGGGGGGCGGGGGCGAAGTTCGTCCACCGGACTCGGAATGGCCCCAGACTTTGCGGGCGGCCTCCGCGTGCCAATAATAGGCCACGGGCACAGCCGCGCCCAAAAATGAGCGCCCGAAGGTCGGGGCGCCAACACTCGCCAGTGGAAAAATGGCCAAAAAACGGGTGGGCTATAGCCTTGGCGGGGGGCGTGGGCGAAGTTCGTCCGCCGGACTCGGAATGGCCCCAGACTTTGCGGGTGGCCTCCGTGTGCCAAAAATAGGCCACGGGCTCAGCCGCGCCCAAAAATGAGCGCCCGAAGGTCGGGGCGCCAACACCCCCCAGCGGAAAAATGGCCAAAAAACGGGTGGGCTATAGCCTTGGCGGGGGGCGTGGGCGAAGTTCGTCCGCCGGACTCGGAATGGCCCCATACTTTGCGGGCGGCCTCCGTGTGCCAAAAATAGGCCACGGGCACAGCCGCACCCAAAAATCAGCCCCCGAAGGTCGGGGCGCCAAGAAACCCCAGCGGAAAAATGGCCAAAAATTGGGTGGGCTATGGTCTTCGTGGGGGGCGTGGACGAAGTTCGTCCGCTGGACTCGGAATGGCCCCAGACTCTGCGGGCGGCCTCCGTGTGCCAAAATAGGCCACGGGCACAGCCGCGCTCAAAAATGAGCGCCGAAGGTCGGGGCGCCAACACTCGCTAGCGGAAAAATGGCCAAAAAACGGGTGGGCTATCGCCTTGGTGGGGGGCGGGGGCGAAGTTCGTCCGCCGGACTCGGAATGGCCCCAGACTTTGCGGGCGGCCTCCGCGTGCCAATAATAGGCCACGGGCACAGCCGGCGCCCAAAAATGAGCGCCCGAAGGTCGGGGCGCCAACACTCGCCAGTGGAAAAATGGCCAAAAAACGGGTGGGCTATAGCCTTGGCGGGGGGCGTGGGCGAAGTTCGTCCGCCGGACTCGGAATGGCCCCAGACTTTGCGGGTGGCCTCCGTGTGCCAAAAATAGGCCACGGGCTCAGCCGCGCCCAAAAATGAGCGCCCGAAGGTCGGGGCGCCAACACCCCCCAGCGGAAAAATGGCCAAAAAACGGGTGGGCTATAGCCTTGGCGGGGGGCGTGGGCGAAGTTCGTCCGCCGGACTCGGAATGGCCCCATACTTTGCGGGCTGCCTCCGTGTGCCAAAAATAGGCCACGGGCACAGCCGTGCCCAAAAATGAGCGCCCGAAGGTCGGGGTAACACACCCCCCAGCGGAAAAAATGGCCAAAAAACGGGTGCGCTATAGCCTTGGAGGGGGGGCGTGGGCGAAGTTCGTCCGCCGGACTCGGAATGGCCCCATACTTTGCGGGCGGCCTCCGTGTGCCAAAAATAGGCCACGGGCACAGCCGCGTCCAAAAATGAGCTCCCGAAGGTCGGGCCGCCAACACCCCCCAGCGGAAAAACGGCCAAAAAACGTGTGGGCTATAGCCTTGGTGGGGGGCGTGGGCGAAGTTCGTCCGCGGACTCGGAATGGCCCCAGACTTTGCGGGCGGACTCCGTGTACCAAAAATAGGCCACGGGCCCAGCCGCGCCCAAAAATGAGCGCCCGAAGGTCGGGGGGCCAAGACCCCCCAGCGGAAAAATGGCCAAAAATCGGGGTGGGCTATAGCCTTGCTGGAGGGCGTGGGCGAAGTTCGTCCGCCGGACTCAGAATGGCCCCAGACTTTGCGGTCGGCCTCCGTGTGCCAAAAATAGGCCACGGGCACAGCCGCGCCCAAAAATCAGCCCCCGAAGGTCGGGGCGCCAAGAAACCCCAGCGGAAAAATGGCCAAAAAATGGGTGGGCTATGGTCTTCGTGGGGGGCGTGGGCGAAGTTCGTCCGCCGGACTCGGAATGGCCCCAGACTCTGCGGGCGGCCTCCGTGTGCCAAAAATAGGCCACGGGCACAGCCGCGCCCAAAAATGAGCGCCCGAAGGTCGGGGCGCCAACACTCGCCAGCGGAAAAATGGCCAAAAAACGGGTGGGCTATAGCCTTTATGGGGGGCGGGGGCGAAGTTCGTCCGCCGGACTCGGAATGGCCCCAGACTCTGCGGGCGGCCTCCGTGTGCCAAAAATAGGCCACGGGCACTGCCGCACCCAAAAATCAGCCCCCGAAGGTCGGGGCGCCAAGAACCCCAGCGGAAAAATGGCCAAAAATTGGGTGGGCTATGGTCTTCGTGGGGGGCGTGGGCGAAGTTCGTCCGCCGGACTCGGAATGGCCCCAGACTCTGCGGGCGGCCTCCGTGTGCCAAAAATAGGCCACGGGCACAGCCGCGCTAAAAAATGAGCACCCGAAGGTCGGGACGCCAACACTCGCCAGCAGAAAAATGGCCAAAAAACGGGTGGGCTATCGCCTTGGTGGGGGGCGGGGGCGAAGTTCGTCCGCCGGACTCGGAATGGCCCCAGACTTTGCGGGGCGACCTCCGCATGCCAATAATAGGCCACGGGCACAGCCGCGCCCAAAAATGAGCGCCCGAAGGTCGGGGCACCAACACTCGCCAGTGGAAAAATGGCCAAAAAACGGGTGGGCTATAGCCTTGGCGGGGGGCGTGGGCGAAGTTCGTCCGCCGGACTCGGAATGGCCCCAGACTTTGCGGGTGGCCTCCGTGTGCCAAAAATAGGCCACGGGCTCAGCCGCGCCCAAAAATGAGCGCCCGAAGGTCGGGGCGCCAACACCCCACCAGCGGAAAAATGGCCAAAAAACGGGTGGGCTATAGCCTTGGCGGGGGGCGTGGGCGAAGTTCGTCCGCCGGACTCGGAATGGCCCCATACTTTGCGGGCTGCCTCCGTGTGCCAAAAATAGGCCACGGGCACAGCCGTGCCCAAAAATGAGCGCCCGAAGGTCGGGGTAACAACACCCCCCAGCGGAAAAATGGCCAAAAAACGGGTGCGCTATAGCCTTGGAGGGGGGCGTGGGCGAAGTTCGTCCGCCGGACTCGGAATGGCCCCATACTTTGCGGGCGGCCTCCGTGTGCCAAAAATAGGCCACGGGCACAGCCGCGTCCAAAAATGAGCTCCCGAAGGTCGGGGCGCCAACACCCCCCAGCGGAAAAACGGCCAAAAAACGTGGTGGGCTATAGCCTTGGTGGGGGGCGTGGGCGAAGTTCGTCCGCCGGACTCGGAATGGCCCCAGACTTTGCGGGCGGACTCCGTGTGCCAAAAATAGGCCACGGGCCCAGCCGCACCCAAAAATGAGCGCCCGAAGGTCGGGGGGCCAAGACCCCCCAGCGGAAAAATGGCCAAAAATCGGGGTGGGCTATAGCCTTGGTGGAGGGCGTGGACGAAGTTCTTCCGCCGGACTCAGAATGGCCCCAGACTTTGTGGTCGGCCTCCGTGTGCCAAAAATAGGCCACGGGCACAGCCGCGCCCAAAAATCAGCCCCCGAAGGTCGGGGCGCCAAGAAACCCCAGCGGAAAAATGGCCAAAAAATGGGTGGGCTATGGTCTTCGTGGGGGGCGTGGGCGAAGTTCGTCCGCCGGACTCGGAATGGCCCCAGACTCTGCGGGCGGCCTCCGTGTGCCAAAAATAGGCCACGGGCACAGCCGTGCCCAAAAATGAGCGCCCGAAGGTCGGGGCGCCAACACTCGCCAGCGGAAAAATGGCCAAAAAACGGGTGGGCTATAGCCTTTATGGGGGGCGGGGGGCGAAGTTCGTCCGCCGGACTCTGAATGGCCCCAGACTTTGCGGGCGGCCTCCGTGTGCCAATAATAGGCCACGGGCACAGCCGCGCCCAAAAATGAGCGCCCGAAGGTCGGGGCGCCAACACTCGCCAGTGGAAAAATGGCCAAAAAATGCGTGGGCTATAGCCTTGGCGGGGGGCGTGGGCGAAATTTGTCCGCCGGACTCGGAATGGCCCTATACTTTGCGGGCGGCCTCCGTGTGCCAAAAATAGGCCACGGGCACAGCCGCACCCAAAAATCAGCCCCCGAAGGTCGGGGCGCCAAGAAACCCCAGCGGAAAAATGGCCAAAAATTGGGTGGGCTATGGTCTTCGTGGGGGGCGTGGGCGAAGTTCGTCCGCCGGACTCGGAATGGCCCCAGACTCTGCGGGCGGCCTCCGTGTGCCAAAAATAGGCCACGGGCACAGCCGCGCTCAAAAATGAGCGCCCGAAGGTCGGGGCGCCAACACTCGCCAGCGGAAAAATGGCCAAAAAACGGGTGGGCTATCGCCTTGGTGGGGGGCGGGGGCGAAGTTCGTCCGCCGGACTCGGAATGGCCCCAGACTTTGCGGGCGACCTCCGCGTGCCAATAATAGGCCACGGGCACAGCCGCGCCAAAAATGAGCGCCCGAAGGTCGGGGTAACAACACTCGCCAGTGGAAAAATGGCCAAAAAACGGGTGGGCTATAGCCTTGGCGGGGGGCTTGGGCGAAGTTCGTCCGCCGGACTCGGAATGGCCCCATACTTTGCGGGTGGCCTCCGTGTGCCAAAAATAGGCCACGGGCTCAGCCGCGCCCAAAAATGAGCGCCCGAAGGTCGGGGTGCCAACACCCCCCAGCGGAAAAATGGCCAAAAAACGGGTGGGCTATAGCCTTGGCGGGGGGCGTGGGCGAAGTTCGTCCGCCGGACTCGGAATGGCCCCATACTTTGCGGGTGGCCTCCGTGTGCCAAAAATAGGCCACGGGCTCAGCCGCGCCCAAAAATGAGCGCCCGAAGGTCGGGGTGCCAACACCCCCCAGCGGAAAAATGGCCAAAAAACGGGTGGGCTATAGCCTTGGCGGGGGGCGTGGGCGAAGTTCGTCCGCCGGACTCGGAATGGCCCCATACTTTGCGGGTGGCCTCCGTGTGCCAAAAATAGGCCACGGGCTCAGCCGCGCCCAAAAATGAGCGCCCGAAGGTCGGGGTGCCAACACCCCCCAGCGGAAAAATGGCCAAAAAACGGGTGGGCTATAGCCTTGGCGGGGGGCGTGGGGCGAAGTTCGTCCGCCGGACTCGGAATGGCCCCATACTTTGCGGGCGGCCTCCGTGTGCCAAAGATAGGCCACGGGCTCAGCCGCGCCCGAAGGTCGGGGCGCCAAGACCCCCCAGCGGAAAAATGGCTAAAAAACGGGTGGGCTATAGCCATGGCGGGGGGCGTGGGCGAAGTTCGTCCGCCGGACTCGGAATGGCCCCATACTTTGCGGGCGGCCTCCGTGTGCCAAAGATAGGCCACGGGCTCAGCCGCGCCCGAAGGTCGGGGCGCCAAGACCCCCCAGCGGAAAAAATGGCCAAAAAACGGGTGGGCTATAGCCATGGCGGGGGGCGTGGGCGAAGTTCGTCCGCCGGACTCTGAATGGCCCCAGACTTTGCGGGCGGCCTCCGTGTGCCAATAATAGGCCACGGGCACAGCCGCGCCCAAAAATGAGCGCCCGAAGGTCGGGGCGCCAACACTCGCCAGTGGAAAAATGGCCAAAAAACGCGTGGGCTATAGCCTTGGCGGGGGGCGTGGGCGAAGTTCGTCCGCCGGACTCGGAATGGCCCTATACTTTGCGGGCGGCCTCCGTGTGCCAAAAATAGGCCACGGGCACAGCCGCGGTCAAAATCAGCCCCCGAAGGTCGGGGCGCCAAGACCCCCGAGCGGAAAAATGGCCAAAAAATGGGTGGGCTATGGTCTTCGTGGGGGGCGTGGGCGAAGTTCGTCCGCCGGACTCGGAATGGCCCCAGACTCTGCGGGCGGCCTCAGTGTGCCAAAAATAGGCCATGGGCACAGCTGCGCTAAAAAATGAGCGCCCGAAGGTCGGGGCGCCAACACTCGCCAGCGGAAAAATGGCTAAAAAACGGGTGGGCTATAGCCTTGGTGGGGGGCGGGGGCGAAGTTCGTCCGCCGGACTCGGAATGGCCCCAGACTTTGCGGGCGGCCTCCGCGTGCCAATAATAGGCCACGGCACAGCCGCGCCCAAAAATGAGCGCCCGAAGGTCGGGGCGCCAACACTCGCCAGTGGAAAAATGGCCAAAAAACGGGTGGGCTATAGCCTTGGCGGGGGGCGTGGGCGAAGTTCTTCCGCCGGACTCGGAATGGCCCCATACTTTGCGGGCTGCCTCCGTGTGCCAAAAATAGGCCACGGGCACAGCCGCGCCCAAAAATCAGCCCCCGAAAGTCGGGGGGCCAAGACCCCCCAGCGGAAAAATGGACAAAAATCGGGTGGGCTATAGCCTTGGTGGGGGGCGAGGGTGAAGTTCGTCCGCCGGACTCAGAATGGCACCAGACTTTGCGGGCAGCCTCCGTGTGCCAAAAATAGGCCACGGGCACAGCCGCGGTCAAAATCAGCCCCCGAAGGTCGGGGCGCCAAGACCCCCGAGCGGAAAAATGGCCAAAAAATGGGTGGGCTATAGTCTTCGTGGGGGGCGTGGGCGAAGTTCGTCCGCCGGACTCGGAATGGCCCAAGACTTTGCGGGCGGACTCCGTGTGCCAAAAATAGGCCACGGGCACAGCCGCGCCCAAAAATCAGCCCCCGAAGGTCGGGGAGCCAAGACCCCCCAGCGGAAAAATGACCAAAAATCGGGTGGGCTATAGCCTTGGTGGGGGGCGTGGGCGAAGTTCGTCCGCCGGACTCGGAATGGCCCCAGACTTTGCGGGCGGCCTGCGTGTGCCAAAAATAGGCCACGGGAACAGCCGCGCCCAAAAATCAGCCCCCTTTCCGTCGGGGGGCCAAGACCCCCCAGCGGAAAAACGGACAAAAATCGGGTGGGCTATAGCCTTGGTGGGGGGCGTGGGCGAAGTTCGTCCGCCGGACTCGGAATTGCCCCAGACTTTGCGGGCGGCCTCCGTGTGCCAAAGATAGGCCACGGGCTCAGCCGCGCCCGAAGGTCGGGGCGCCAAGACCCCCCAGCGGAAAAATGGCCAAAAAACGGGATGAGCTATAGCCATGGCGGGGGGCGTGGGCGAAGTTCGTCCGCCGGACTCGGAATGGCCCCCATACTTTGCGGGCTGCCTCCGTGTGCCAAAAATAGGCCACGGGCACAGCCGCGCCCAAAAATCAGCCCCCGAAGGTCGGGGGGCCAAGACCCCCCAGCGGAAAAATGGACAAAAATCGGTTGGGCTATAGCCTTGGTGGGGGGCGTGGGCGAAGTTCGTCCGCCGGACTCAGAATGGCACCAGACTTTGCGGGCAGCCTCCGTGTGCCAAAAATAGGCCACGGGCACAGCCGCGGTCAAAAATCAGCCCCCGAAGGTCGGGGCGCCAAGACCACCCAGCGGAAAAATGGCCAAAAAATGGGTGGGCTATGGTCTTCGTGGGGGGCGTGGGGGAAGTTCGTCCGCCGGACTCGGAATGGCCCAAGACTTTGCGGGCGGACTCCGTGTGCCAAAAATAGGCCACGGGCACAGCCGCGCCCAAAAATCAGCGCCCGAAGGTCGGGGCGCCAACACCCCCCAGCGGAAAAATGGCCAAAAAACGGGTGGGCTATCGCCTTGGCGGGGGGCGTGGGCGAAGTTCGTCCGCCGGACTCGGAATTGCCCCAGACTTTGCGGGCGGCCTCCGTGTGCCAAAAATAGGCCACGGGCTCAGCCGCGCCCAAAAATGAGCGCCCGAAGGTCGGGGCGCCAACACCCCCCAGCGGAAAAGTGGCCAAAAAACGGGTGGGCTATAGCCTTGGCGGGGGGCGTGGGCGAAGTTCGTCCGCCGGACTCGGAATGGCCCCAGACTTTGCGGGCGGCCTCCGTGTTCCAAAAATAGGCCACGGGCACAGCCGCGCCCAAAAATCAGCCCCCGAAGGTCGGGGCGCCAAGACCCCCCAGCGGAAAAATGGCCAAAAAATGGGTGGGCTATGGTCTTCGTGGGGGGCGTGGGCGAAGTTCGTCCGCCGGACTCGGAATGGCCCAAGACTTTGCGGGCGGACTCCGTGTGCCAAAAATAGGCCACGGGCACAGCCGCGCCCAAACATCAGCCCCCGAAGGTCGGGGAGCCAAGACCCCCCAGCGGAAAAATGACCAAAAATCGGGTGGGCTATAGCCTTGGTGGGGGGCGTGGGCGAAGTTCGTCCGCCGGACTCGGAATGGCCCCATACTTTGCGGGCGGACTCCGTGTGCCAAAAATAGGCCACGGGCACAGCCGCGCTCAAAAATCAGCCCCCGAAGGTCGGGGAGCCAAGACCCCCCAGCGGAAAAATGACCAAAAATCGGGTGGGGCTATAGCCTTGGTGGGGGGCGTGGGCGAACTTCGTCCGCCGGACTCGGAATAGCCCCAGACTTTGCGGGCGGCCTCCGTGTGCCAAAAATAGGCCACGGGCACAGCCGCGCCCAAAAATCAGCCCTCGAAGGTCGGGGAGCCAATACTCCCCAGTGGAAAAACGACCAAAAATCGGGTGGGCTATAGCCTTGGTGGGGGGCGTGGGCGAAGTTCGTCCGCCGGACTCGGAATGGCCCCAGACTTTGCGGGCAGCCTCCGTGTGCCAAAAATAGGCCACGGGCTCAGCCGCGCCCAAAAATGAGCGCCCGAAGGTCGGGGCGCCAACACCCCCCAGCGGAAAAATGGCCAAAAAACGGGTGGGCTATAGCCTTGGCGGGGGGCGTGGGCGAAGTTCGTCCGCCGGACTCGGAATGGCCCCATACTTTGCGGGCTGCCTCCGTGTGCCAAAAATAGGCCACGGGCACAGCCGCGCCCAAAAATGAGCGCCCGAAGGTCGCGGTAACAACACCCCCCAGCGGAAAAATGGCCAAAAAATGGGTGGGCTATAGCCTTGGCGGGGGGCGTGGGCGAAGTTCGTCCGCCGGACTCGGAATGGCCCCATACTTTGCGGGCTGCCTCCGTGCACCAATAATAGGCCACGGGCACAGCCGCGCCCAAAAATGAGCGCCCGGAGGTCGGGGTAACAACACCCCCCAGCGGAAAAATGGCCAAAAAACGGGTGGGCTATAGCCTTGGTGGGGGGCATGGGCGAAGTTCGTCCGCCGGACTCAGAATGGCACCAGGATTTGCGGGCGGCCTCCGTGTGCCAAAAATAGGCCACGGTCACAGCCGCGGTCATAAATCAGCCCCCGAAGGTCGGGGAGCCAAGACCCCCCAGCGGAAAAATGACCAAAAATCGGGTGGGCTATAGCCTTGGTGGGGGGCGTGGGCGAAGTTCGTCCGCCGGACTCGGAATGGCCCCAGACTTTGCGGGCGGCCTCCGTGTCCCAAAAATAGGCCACGGGCTCAGCGGCGCCCAAAAATGAGCGCCCGAAGGTCGGGGCGCCAACACCCCCCAGCGGAAAAATGGCCAAAAAACGGGTGGGCTATAGCCTTGGCTGGGGGCGTGGGCGAAGTTCGTCCGCCGGACTCGGAATGGCCCCATACTTTGCGGGCTACCTCCGTGTGCCAAAAATAGGCCACGGGCACAGCCGTACCCAAAAATGAGCACCCGAAGGTCGGGATAACAACACCCCCCAGCGGAAAAATGGCCAAAAAACGGGTGGGCTATAGCCTTGGTGGGGGGCGTGGGCGAAGTTCGTCCGCCGGACTCGGAATGGCCCCATACTTTGCGGGCGGCCTCCGTGTGCCAAAAATAGGCCACGGGCACAGCCGCGCCCAAAAATGAGCGCCCGAAGGTCGGGGTAACAACACCCCCCAGCGGAAAAATGGCCAAAAAACGGGTGGGCTATAGCCTTGGTGGGGGGCGTGGGCGAAGTTCGTCCGCCGGACTCGGAATGTCCCCAGACTTTGCGGGCGGCCTCCGTGTGCCAAAAATAGGCCACGGGCACAGCCGCGCCCAAAAATCAGCCCCCGAAGGTCGAGGTGCCAGCACCCCCCTGTGGAAAAATGGCCAAAAAACGGGTGGGCTATAGCCTTGGTGGGGGGCGTGGGCGAAGTTCGTCCGCCGGACTCGGAATGGCCCCAGACTTGGCGGGCGGCTTCCGTGTGCCACAAATAGGCCACGGGCACAGCCGCACCCAAAAATCAGCCCCCGAAGGTCGGGGTGCCAGCACCCCCCTGCGAAAAAATGGCCAAAAAACGGGTGGGCTATAGCCTTGGTGGGGGGCGTGGGCGAAGTTCGTCCGCCGAACTCGGAATGGCCCCAGACTTTGCGGGCGGCCTCCGTGTGCCAAAAATAGGCCACGGGCTCAGCGGCGCCCAAAAAGGAGCGCCCGAAGGTCGGGGCGCCAACACCCCCCAGCGGAAAAATGGCCAAAAAACGGGTGGGCTATAGCCTTGGCTGGGGGCGTGGGCGAAGTTCGTCCGCCGGACTCGGAATGGCCCCATACTTTGCGGGCTGCCTCCGTGTGCCAAAAATAGGCCACGGGCACAGCCGCACCCAAGAATGAGCACCCGAAGGTCGGGATAACAACACCCCCCAGCGGAAAAATGGCCAAAAAACGGGTGGGCTATAGCCTTGGTGGGGGGCGTGGGCGAAGTTCGTCCGCCGGCCTCGGAATGGCCCCATACTTTGCGGGCGGCCTCCGTGTGCCAAAAATAGGCCACGGGCACAGCCGCGCCCAAAAATGAGCGCCCGAAGGTCGGGGTAACAACACCCCCCAGCGGAAAAATGGCCAAAAAACGGGTGGGCTATAGCCTTGGTGGGGGGCGTGGGCGAAGTTCGTCCGCCGGACTCGGAATGTCCCCAGACTTTGCGGGTGGCCTCCGTGTGCCAAAAATAGGTCACGGGCACAGCCGCGCCCAAAAATCAGCCCCCGAAGGTCGAGGTGCCAGCACCCCCCTGTGTAAAAATGGCCAAAAAACGGGTGGGCTATAGCCTTGGTGGGGGGCGTGGGCGAAGTTCGTCCGCCGGACTCGGAATGGCCCCAGACTTGGCGGGCGGCTTCCGTGTGCCACAAATAGGCCACGGGCACAGCCGCGCCCAAAAATCAGCCCCCGAAGGTCGGGGGGCCAGCACCCCCCTGCGGAAAAATGGCCAAAAAACGGGTGGGCTATAGCCTTGGTGGGGGGCGTGGGCGAAGTTCGTCCGCCGGACTCGGAATGGCCCCAGACTTTGCGGGCGGCCTCCGTGTGCCAAAAATAGGCCACGGGCACAGCCGCGCCCAAAAATCAGCCCCCGAAGGTCGGGTGCCAGCTCCCCCCTGCGGAAAAATGGCCAAAAAACGGGTGGGCTATAGCCTTGGTGGGGGGCGTGGGCGAAGTTCGTCCGCCGGACTCGGAATGGCCCCAGACTTGGCGGTCAGCCTTCGTGTGCCAAAAATAGGCCACGGGCACAGCCGCGCCCAAAAATCAGCCCCCGAAGGTCGGGGTGCCAGCACCCCCCTGCGGAAAAATGACCAAAAAACGGGTGGGCTATAGGCTTCGTGGGGGGCGTGGGCGAAGTTCGTCCTCCGGACTCGGAATGGCCCCAGACTTGGCGGGCGGCCTCCGTGTGCCAAAAATAGGCCACGGGCACAGCCGCGCCCAAAAATGAGCGCCCGAAGGTCGGGGCGCCAACACTCGCCAGCGGAAAAATGGCCAAAAAACGGGTGGGCTATAGCCTTGGTGGGGGGCGTGGGCGAAGTTCGTCCGCCGGACTCGGAATGGCCCCAGACTTTGCGGCCGGCCTCCGTGTGCCAAAAATAGGCCACGGGCTCAGCCGCGCCCAAAAATGAGCGCCCGAAGGTCGGGGCGCCAACACCCCCCAGCGGAAAAATGGTCAAAAAACGGGTGGGCTATAGCCTTGGCGGGGGGCGTGGGCGAAGTTCGTCCGCCGGACTCGGAATGGCCCCATACTTTGCGGGCTGCGTCCATGTGCCAAAAATAGGCCACGGGCACAGCCGCGCCCAAAAATGAGCGCCCGAAGGTCGGGGTAACAACACCCCCCAGCGGAAAAATGGCCAAAAAACGGGTGGGCTATAGCCTTGGTGGGGGGCGTGGGCGAAGTTCGTCCGCCGGACTCGGAATGGCCCCATACTTTGCGGGCGGCCTCCGTGTGCCAAAAATAGGCGATGGGCACAGCCGCGCCCAAAAATGAGCGCCCGAAGGTCGGGGTAACAACACCCCCCAGCGCAAAAATGGCCAAAAAACGGGTGGGCTATAGCCTTGGTGGGGGGCGTGGGCGAAGTTTGTCCGCCGGACTCGGAATGGCCCCAGACTTTGCGGGCGGCCTCCGTGTGCCAAAAATAGGCCACGGTCACAGCCGCATCCAAAAATGAGCGCCCGAAGGTTGGGACGCCAACACCCCCCAGCGGAAAAATGGCCAAAAAACGGGTGGGCTATAGCCTTGGTGGGGGGCGTGGGCGAAGTTCGTCCGCCGGACTCGGAATGGCGCCAGGCTTTGCGGGCGACCTTCGTGTGCCAGAAATAGGCCACGGGCACAGCCGCGCCCAAAAATGAGCGCCCGAAGGTCGGTGCGCCAACCCCCCAGCGGGAAAATGGCCAAGAAACGGGTGTGCTATAGCCTTGGTGGGGGGCGTGGGCGAAGTTCGTCCGCCGGACTCGGAATGGCCCCAGACTTTGCGGGTGGCTTCCGTGTGCCAAAAATATTCCACGGGCACAGCCGCGCCCATAAATGAGCGCCCGAAGGTCGGGGCACCAACACCCCCCAGCGGAAAAATTGCGGAAAAACGGGTGGGCTATAGCCTTGGCGGGGGGCGTGGGCGAAGTTCGTCCGCCGGACTCGGAATGGCCCCAGACTCTGCGGGCGGCCTCCGTGTGCCAAAAATAGGCCACGGGCACAGCCGCGCCCAAAAATGAGCGCCCGAAGGTCGCGGCGCCAAGACCTTCCTGCGGAAAAATGACCAAAAAACGGGTGGGCTATAGCCTTGGTGGGGGACGTGGGCGAAGTTCGTCCGCCGGACTCGGAATGGCACCAGACTTTGCAGGCGGCCTGCGTGTGCCAAAAATAGGCCACGGGAACAGCCGCGCCCAAAAATCAGCCCCCGAAGGTCGGGGAGCCAAGACCCCCCTGCGGAAAAATGACCAAAAATCGGGTGGGCTATAACCTTGGTGGGGGGCGTGGGCGAAGTTCGTCCGCCGGAATCGGAATGGCCCCAGACTTTGCAAGCGGCCTCCGTGTGCCAAAAATAGGCCACAGGCACAGCCGCGCCCAAAAATCAGCCCCCGAAAGTCGGGGCGCCAAGACCCCCCTGCGGAAAAATGGCCAAAAAACGGGTGGGCTATAGCCTTGGTGGGCTACGTGGGCGAAGTTCGTCCGCCGGACGCGGAATGGCACCAGACTTTGCGGGCAGCCTGCGTGTGCCAAAAATAGGCCACGGGAACAGCCGCGTCCAAAAATCAGCCCCCGAATGTCGGGAGGCCAAGACCCCCCAGCGGAAAAATGGACAAAAATCGGGTGGGCTATAGCCTTGGTGGGGGGCGTGGGCGAAGTTCGTCCGCAGGACTCAGAATGGCACCAGACTTTGTGGGCGGCCTCCATGTGCCAAAAATAGGCCACGGGCACAGCCGCGGTCAAAAATCAGCCCCCGAAGGTCGGGGCGCCATGACCCCCCAGCGGAAAAATGGCCAAAAAATGGGTGGGCTATGGTCTACGTGGGGGGCGTGGGCGAAGTTCGTCCGCCGGACTCGGAATGGCCCAAGACTTTGCGGGCGGACTCCGTGTGCCAAAAATAGGCCACGGGCACAGCCGCGCCCAAAAATCAGCCCCCGAAGGTCGGGGAGCCAAGACCCCCCAGCGGAAAAATGACCAAAAATCGGGTGGGCTATAGCCTTGGTGGGGGGCGTGGGCGAAGTTCGTCCGCCGGACTCGGAATGGCCGCAGACTTTGCGGGCGGCCTCCGTGTGCCAAAAATAGGCCACGGGCACAGCCGCGCCCGAAGGTCGGGGCGCCAACACTCGCCAGCGGAAAAATGGCCAAAAAACGGGTGGGCTATAGCCTTGGCGGGGGGCGTGGGCGAAGTTCGTCCGGCGGACTCGGAATGGCCCCAGACTTTGCAGGCGGCCTCCGTGTGCCAAAAATAGGCCACGGGCTCAGCCGCGCCCAAAAATGAGCGCCCGAAGGTCGGGGCGCCAACACCCCCCAGCGGAAAAATGGCCAAAAAACGGATGGGCTATAGCCTTGGCGGGGGGCTTGGGCGAACTTCGTCCGCCGGACTCGGAATGGCCCCATACTTTGCGGGCTGCCTCCGTGTGCCAAAAATAGGCCGCGGGCACAGCCGCGCCCAAAAATGAGCGCCCGAAGGTCGGGGGTAACAACACCCCCAGCGGAAAAATGGCCAAAAAACGGGTGGGCTATAGCCTTGGTGGGGGGCGTGGGCGAAGTTCGTCCGCCGGACTCGGAATGGCCCCAAACTTTGCGGGCGGCCTCCGTGTGCCAAAAATAGGCCACGGGCACAGCCGCGCCCTAAAATGAGCGCCCGAAGGTCGGGGCGCCAACACTCGCCAGCGGAAAAATGGCCAAAAAACGGGTGGGCTATAGCCTTGGTGGGGGGCGGGGGCGAAGTTCGTCCGCCGGACTCGGGATGGCCCCAGACTTTGCGGGCGGCCTCCGTGTGCCAAAAATAGGCCACGGGCACAGCCGCGCCCAAAAATGAGCTCCCGAAGGTTGGGGATCCAACACCCCCCAGCGGAAAAATGGCCAAAAAACGGGTGGGCTATAGCCTTGGTGGGGGGCGAGGGCGAAGTTCGTCCGCCGGACTCGGAATGGCCCCAAACTTTGCGGGTGGCCTCCGTGTGCCAAAAATAGGCCACGGGCACAGCCGCGCCCTAAAATGAGCGCCCGAAGGTCGGGGCGCCAACACTCGCCAGCGGAAAAATGGCCAAAAAACGGGTGGGCTATAGCCTTGGTGGGGGGCGGGGGCGAAGTTCGTCCGCCGGACTCGGGATGGCCCCAGACTTTGCGGGCGGCCTCCGTGTGCCAAAAATAGGCCACGGGCACAGCCGCGCCCAAAAATGAGCTCCCGAAGGTTGGGGTTCCAACACCCCCCAGCGGAAAAATGGCCAAAAAACGGGTGGGCTATAGCCTTGGTGGGGGGCGTGGGCGAAGTTCCTCCGCCGGACTCGGAATAGCCCCCAAACTTTTCGGGCGGCCTCCGTGTGCCAAAAATAGGCCACGGGCACAGCCGCGCCCTAAAATGAGCGCCCGATGGTCGGGGCGCCAACAATCGCCAGCGGAAAAATGGCCAAAAAACGGGTGGGCTATAGCCTTGGCGGGGGGCGTGGGTGAAGTTCGTCCGCCCGACTCGGAATGGCCCCAGACTTTGCGGGCGGCCTCCGTGTGCCAAAAACAGGCCACGGGCTCAGCCGCGCCCAAAAATGCGCGCCCGAAGGTCGGGGCGCCAACACCCCCCAGCGGAAAAATGGCCAAAAAACGGGTGGGCTATAGCCTTGGCGGGGGGCGTGGGGCGAAGTTCGTCCGCCGGACTCGGAATGGCCCCATACTTTGCGGGCTGCCTCCATGTGCCAAAAATAGGCCACGGGGAAAGCCGTGCCCAAAAATGAGCGCCCGAAGGTCGGGGCGCCAACACCCCCCAGCGGAAAAATGGCCAAAAAACGGGTGAGCTATAGCCTTGGCGGGGGGCGTGGGCGAAGTTCGTCCGCCGGACTCGGAATGGCCCCATACTTTGCGGGCAGCCTCCGTGTGCCAAAAATAGGCCACGGGCACAGCCGTGCCCAAAAATGAGCGCCCGAAGGTCTGGGTAACAACACCCCCCAGCGGAAAAATGGCCAAAAAACGGGTGGGCTATAGCCTTGGTGGGGGGCGTGGGCGAAGTTCGTCCGCCGGACTCGGAATCGCCCCATACTTTGCGGGCGGCCTCCGTGTGCCAAAAATAGGCCACGGGCACAGCCGCCCCCAAAAATGAGCGCCCGAAGGTCGGGGGTAACAACACCCCCCAGCAGAAAAATGGCCAAAAAACGGGTGGGCTATAGCCTTTGTGGGGGGCGTGGGCGAAGTTCGCCCGCCGGACTCGCAATGGCCCCAGACTTTGCGGGCGGCCTCAGTGTGCCAAAAATAGGCCACGGGCACAGCCGCGCCCAAAAATGAGCGCCCGAAGGTCGGGGCGCCAATACCCCCCAGCGGAAAAATGGCCAAGAAACGGGTGTGCTATAACCTTGGTGGGGGGCGTGGGCGAAGTTCGTCCGCCGGACTCGGAATGTCCCCAGACTTTGCGGGCGGCCTCCGTGAGCCAAAAATAGGCCACGGGCACAGCCGCGCCCATAAATGAGCGCCCGAAGGTCGGGGCGCCAACACCCCCCAGCGGAAAAATTGCGGAAAAACGGGTGGGCTATAGCCTTGGCGGGGGGCGTGGGCGAAGTTCGTCCGCCGGACTCGGAATGGCCCCAGACTTTGCGGGCGGCCTCCGTGTGCCAAAAATAAGCCACGGGCACAGCCGCGCCCAAAAATGAGCTACCGAAGGTTGGGGTTCCAAAACCCCCCAGCGGAAAAATGGCCAAAAAACGGGTGGGCTATAGCCTTGGCGGGGGGCGTGGGCGAAGTTCGTCCGCCGGACTCGGAATGGCCCCATACTTTGCGGGCTGCCTCCGTGTGCCAAAAATAGGCCACGGGCACAGCCGCGCCCTAAAATGAGCGCCCGAAGGTCGGGGAGCCAACAATCGCCAGCGGAAAAATGGCCAAAAAACGGGTGGGCTATAGCCTTGGCGGGGGGCGTGGGCGAAGTTCGTCCGCCGGACTCGGAATGGCCCCAGACTTTGCGGGCGGCCTCCGTGTGCCAAAAATAGGCCACGGGCACAGCCGCGCCCAAAAATCAGCCCCCTTTCCGTCGGGGCGCCAAGACCTCCTAGCGGAAAAATGGCCAAAAAACGGGTGGGCTATAGCCTTGGTGGGGGGCGTGGGCGAAGTTCGTCCGCCGGACTCGGAATGGCCCCAGACATTGCGGGCGGCCTCCGCGTGCCAAAAATGGGCCACGGGCACAGCCGCGCCCAAAAATGAGCTCCCGAAGGTTGGGGTTCCAACACCCCCCAGCGGAAAAATGGCCAAAAAACGGGTGGGCTATAGCCTTGGTTGGGGGCGTGGGCGAAGTTCGTCCGCCGGACTCGGAATGGCCCCAAACTTTGCGGGCGGCCTCCGTGTGGCAAAAATAGGCCCCGGGCACAGCCGCGCCCTAAAATGAGCACCCGAAGGTCGGGGCGCCAACACTCGCCAGCGGAAAAATGGCCAAAAAACGGGAGGGCTATAGCCTTGGCGGGGGGCGTGGGCGAAGTTCATCCGCCGGACTCGGAATGGCCCCATACTTTGCGGGCTGCCTCCGTGTGCCAAAAATAGGCCACGGGCACAGCCAGGGCCCAAAAATGAGCGCCCGAAGGTCAGGGTAACAACACCCCCCAGCGGAAAAACGGCCAAAAAACGGGTGGGCTATAGCCTTGGTGGGGGGCGTGGGCGAAGTTCGTCCGCCGGACTCGGAATGGCCCCAGACTTTGCGGGCGGCCTCCATGTGCCAAAAATAGGCCACAGGCACAGCCGCGCCCGAAGGTCGGGGCGCCAACACTCGCCAGCGGAAAAATGGTCAAAAAACGGGTGGGCTATAGCCTTGGCGGGGGGGCGTGGGCGAAGTTCGTCCGCCGGACTCGGCGTGGCCCCAGACTTTGCGGGCGGCCTCCGTGTGCCAAAAATAGGCCACGGGCTCAGCCGTGCCCAAAAATGAGCGCCCGAAGGTCGGGCCGCCAACACCCCCCAGCGGAAAAATGGCCAAAAAACGGGTGGGCTATAGCCTTGGCGGGGGGCGTGGGCGAAGTTCGTCCGCCGGACTCGGAATGGCCCCATACTTTGCGGGCTGCCTCCGTGTGCCAAAAATAGGCCACGGGCACAGCCGCGCCCAAAAATGAGCGCCCGAAGGTCGGGGTAACAACACCCCCCAGCGGAAAAATAGCCAAAAAACGGGTGGGCTATAGCCTTGGTGGGGGGCGTGGGCGAAGTTCGTCCGCCGGACTCGCAATGTCCCCATACTTGCGGGCGGCCTCCGTGTGCCAAAAATAGGCCACGGGCACAGCCGCACCCAAAAATGAGCGCCCGAAGGTTGGGGTAACAACACTCCCCAGCGGAAAAATGGCCAAAAAACGGGTGGGCTATAGCCTTGGTGGGGGGGCGCGGGGCGAAGTTCGTCCGCCGGACTCGGAATGGCCCCAGACTTGCGGGCGGCCTCCGCGTGCCAAAAATAGGCCACGGGCACATCCGTGCCCAAAAATGAGCTCCCGAAGGTCGGGACGCCAACACCCCCCAGCGGAAAAATGGCCAAAAAAACGTGTGGGAATAGCCTTGGTGGGGGGCGTGGGCGAAGTTCGTCCGCCGGACTCAGAATGGCCGCAGAGTTTGCGGGCGGCCTCCGTGTGCCAAAAATAGGCCACGGGCACAGCCGCGCCCAAAAATCAGCCGCCGAAGGTCGGGGCGCCAAGACCCCCCAACGGAAAAATGGCCAAAAAATGGGTGGGCTATAGTCTTCGTGGGGGGCGTGGGCGAAGTTCGTCCGCCGGACTCGGAATGGCCCCAGACTTTGCGGGCTGCCTCCGTGTGTCAAAAATAGGCCACGGGTACAGCCGTGCCCAAAAATGAGCGCCCGAAGGTCGGGGGTAACAACACCCCCCAGCGGAAAAATGGCCAAAAAACGGGGTGGGCTATAGCCTTGGTGGGGGGCGTGGGCGAAGTTCGTCCGCCGGACTCGGAATGGCCCCATACTTTGCGGGCGGCCTCCGTGTTCCAAAAATAGGCCACGGGCACAGCCGCGCCCAAAAATGAGCGCCCGAAGGTCGGGGTAACAACACCCACCAGCGGAAAAATGGCCAAAAAACCGGGTGGGCTATAGCCTTGGTGGGGGGCGTGGGCGAAGTTCGTCCGCCGGACTCGGAATGGCCCCAGACTTTGCGGACGGCCTCAGTGTGCCAAAAATAGGCCACGGGCACAGCCGCGCCCAAAAAATGAGCGCCCGAAGGTCGGGGCGCCAACACCCCCCCAGCGGAAAAATGGCCAAAAAACGTGTGGGGCTATAGCCTTGGTGGGGGGCGTGGGCGAAGTTCGTCCGCCGGACTCGGAATGGCCCCAGATTTTGCGGGCGGACTCCGTGTGCCAAAAATAGGCCACGGCCACAGCCGCGCCCAAAAATCAGCCCCCGAAGGTCGGGGGGCCAAGATCCCCCAGCGGAAAAATGGCCAAAAATCGGGTGGGCTATAGCCTTGCTGGAGGGCGTGGGCAAAGTTCGTCCGCCGGACTCAGAATGGCCCCAGACTTTGCGGGCGGCCTCCGTGTGCCAAAAATAGGCCACGGGCACAGCCGCGCCCAAAAATCAGCCCCCGAAGGTCGGGGCGCCAAGAAACCCCAGCGGAAAAATGGCCAAAAAATGGGTGGGCTATGGTCTTCGTGGGGGGCGTGGGCGAAGTTCGTCCGCCGGACTCGGAATGGCCCAAGACTTTGCGGGCGGATTCCGTGTGCCAAAAATAGGCCACGGGCACAGCCGCGCCCAAAAATCAGCCCCCGAAGGTCGGGGAGCCAAGACCCCCCCGCGGAAAAATGACCAAAAATCGGGTGGGCTATAGCCTTGGTGGGGGGCGTGGGTGAAGTTCGTCCGCCGGACTCGGAATGGCCCCAGACTTTGCGGGCGGCCTCCGTGTGCCAAAAATAGGCCACGGGCACTGCCGCGCCCAAAATCAGCCCCCTTTCCGTTGGGGCGCTAAGACCCCCCAGCGGAAAAATGGCCAAAAAACGGGGTGGGCTATAGCCTTGGTGGGGGGGCGTGGGCGAAGTTCGTCCGCCGGACTCGGAATGGCTCCAGACTTTGCGGGCGGCCTCCGTGTGCCAAAAATAGGCCACGGGCACAGCCGCGGCCGAAGGTCGGGGCGCCAACACTCGCCAGCGGAAAAAATGGCCAAAAAACGGGTGGGCTATAGCCTTGGCGGGGGGCGGTGGGCGAAGTTCGTCCGCCGGACTCGGAATTTCCCCAGACATTGCGGGCGGCCTCCGTGTGACAAAAATAGGCCACGGGCACAGCCGCGCCCAAAAATGAGCTCCCGAAGGTTGGGGTTCCAACACCCCCCAGCGGAAAAATGGCCAAAAAACTGGTGGGCTATAGCCTTGGTGGGGGGCGTGGGCGAAGTTCGTCCGCCGGACTCGGAATGGCCCCAGACTTTGCGGGCGGCTTTCGTGTGCCAAAAATAGGCCACGGGCACAGCCGCGCCCGAAGGTCGGGGCGCCAACACTCGCCAGCGGAAAAATGGCCAAAAAACGGGTGGGCTATAGCCTTGGCGGGGGGGCGTGGGCGAAGTTCGTCCGCCGGACTCGGCATGGCCCCAGACTTTGCGGGCGGCCTCCGTGTGCCAAAAATAGGCCACGGGTTCAGCGGCGCCCAAAAATGAGCGCCCGAAGGTCGGGACGCCAACACCCCCCAGCGGAAAAATGGCCAAAAAACGGGTGGGCTATAGCCTTGGCGGGGGGCGTGGGCGAAGTTCGTCCGCCGGACTCGGAATGGCCCCATACTTTGCGGACGGCCTCCGTGTGCCAAAAATAGGCCACGGGCACAGCCGCACCCAAAAATGAGCGCCCTAAGGTTGGGGTAACAACACTCCCCAGCGGAAAAAATGGCCAAAAAACGGGTGGGCTATAGCCTTGGTGGGGGGGCGCGGGCGAAGTTCGTCCGCCGGACTCGGAATGGCCCCAGACATCAGCGGGGCGGCCTCCGTGTGCCAAAAATAGGCGACGGACACAGCCGCGCCCAAAAATGAGCGCCCGAAGGTCGGTGGTAACAACACCCCCAGCGGAAAAATGGCCAAACAACGGTGTGGGCTATAGCCTTGGTGGGGGGCGTGGGCGAAGTTCGTCCGCCGGACTCGGAATGGCCCCATAATTTGCGGGCGGCCTCCGTGTGCCAAAAATAGGCAACGGGCACAGCCGCACCCAAAAATGAGCGCCCGAAGGTTGGGGTAACAACACTCCCAGCGGAAAAATGGCCAAAAAACGGGTGGGCTATAGCCTTGTTGGGGGCGCGGGGCGAAGTTCGTCCGCCGGACTCGGAATGGCCCCCAGACTTAGCGGGCGGCCTCCGTGTGCCAAAAAATAGGCCACGGGCACAGCCGCGTCCAAAAATGAGCGCCCGAAGGTCGGGGCGCCAACACCCCCCAGCGGAAAAATGGCCAAGAAACGGGTGTGCTATAGCCTTGGCGGGGGGGCGTGGGCGAAGTTCTTCCGCCGGACTCGGAATGGCCCCATACTTTGCGGGCGGCCTCCGTGTGCCAAAAATAGGCCACGGGGCACAGCCGCACCCAAAAATGAGCGCCCTAAGGTTGGGGGTAACAACACTCCCCCAGCGGAAAAATGGCCAAAAAACGGGTGGGCTATAGCCTTGGTGGGGGGCGCGGGCGAAGTTCGTCCGCCGGACTCGGAATGGCCCCAGACATCAGCGGGCGGCCTCCGTGTGCCAAAAATAGGCGACGGACACAGCCGCGCCCAAAAATTGAGCGCCCGAAGGTCGGGGCACCAACACCCCCCAGCGGAAAAATGGCCAAAAAACGGGTGGGCTATAGCCTTGGCGGGGGGCGTGGGGCGAAGTTCGTCCGCCGGACTCGGAATGGCCCCAGACTTTGCGGGCGGCCTCCGTGTGCCAAAAATAGGCCACGGGCACAGCCGCGCCCGAAGGTCGGGGCGCCAACACTCGCCAGCGGAAAAATGGCCAAAAAACGGGTGGGATATAGCCTTGGCGGGGGGCGTGGGCGAAGTTCGTCCGCCGTACTCAGAATGGCCCCAGACTTTACGGGCGGCCTCCGTGTGCCAAAAATAGGCCACGGGCTCAGCCGCGCCCAAAAATGAGCGCTCCGAAGGTCGGGGCGCCAACACCCCCCAGCGGAAAAATGGCCAAAAAACGGTGTGGGCTATAGCCTTGGCGGGGGGCCGTGGGCGAAGTTCTTCCGCCGGACTCGGAATGGCCCCATACTTTGCGGGCTGCCTCCGTGTGTGCCAAAACTAGGCCTCGGACACAGCCGCGCCCAAAAATGAGCGCCCGAAGGTCGGGGCGCCAACACCCCACAGCGGAAAAATGGCAAAAAAACGTGTGGGCTATAGCCTTGGTGGGGGGCGTGGGCGAAGTTCGTTCGCCGGACTCGGAATGGCGCCAAACTTTGCGGGCTGCCTCCGTGTGCCAGAAATAGGCCACGGGCACAGGCACGCCCAAAAATGAGTGCCCGAAGGTCGGGGCGCCAACCCCCCAGCGGAAAAATGGCCAAGAAACGGGTGTGATATAGCCTTGGTGGGGGGCGTCGGCGAAGTTCGTCCGCCGGACTCAGAATGGCCGCAGACTTTGCGGGCGGCCTCCGTGTGCTAAAAATGGGCCACGGGCACAGCTGCGCCCAAAAATCAGCCCCCGAAGGTCGGGGCGCCAAGACCCCCCAGCGGAAAAATGGCCAAAAAACGGGTGGGCTATAGTCTTCGTGGGGGGCGTGGGGCGAAGTTCGTCCGCCGGACTCGGAATGGCCCCCAGACTTTACGGGCGGCCTCCGTGTGCCAAAAAAAGGCCACGGACACAGCCGCGCCCAAAAATGAGCGCCCGAAGGTCGGGGCGCCAACACCCCCCAGCGGAAAAAATGGCCAAAAAACGTGTGGGCTATAGCCTTGGTGGGGGGCGTGGGCGAAGTTCATCCGCCGGACTCGGAATGGCGCCAGACTTTGCGGGCGGCCTCCGTGTGCCAAAAATAGGACACGGGCACAGCCGCGCCCATAAATGAGCGCCCGAAGGTGGGGGCGCCAACACCCCCCAGCGGAAAAATTGCGGAAAAACGGGTGGGCTATAGCCTTGGGCGGGGGGCGTGGGCGAAGTTCGTCCGCCTGACTCGGAATGGCCCCAGACTCTGCGGGCGGCCTCCGTGTGCCAAAAATAGGCCACGGGCACAGCCGCGCCCAAAAATGAGCGCCCGAAGGTCGGGGCGCCAACACCCCCCAGCGGAAAAATGGCCAAAAAACGTGTGGGCTATAGCCTTGGTGGGGGGCGTGGGCGAAGTTCGTCCGCCGGACTCGGAATGGCGCCAGACTTTGCGGGCAGCCCTCGTGTGCCAGAAATAGGCCACGGGCACAGCCACACCCAAAAATGAGCGCCCGAAGGTCGGGGCACCAACCCCCCAGCGGAAAAATGGCCAAGAAACGGGTGTGCTATAGCCTTGGTGGGGGGCGTGGGCGAAGTTCATCGCCGGACTCGGAATGGCGCCAGACTTTTCGGGCGGCCTCCGTGTGCCAAAAAATAGGCCACGGGCACAGCCGCGCCCATAAATGAGCGCCCGAAGGTCGGGGCGCCAACACCCCCCAGCGGAAAAATTGCGGAAAAACGGGTGGGCTATAGCCTTGGCGGGGGGCGTGGGCGAAGTTCGTCCGCCGGACTCGGAATGGCCCCATACTTTGCGGGCTGCCTCCGTGTGCCAAAAATAGGCCACGGGCACAGCCGCGCCCAAAAATGAGCGCCCGAAGGTCGGGGTAACAACACCCCCCAGCGGAAAAATGGCCAAAAAACGTGTGGGCTATAGCCTTGGTGGGGGGCGTGGGCGAAGTTCATCCGCCGGACTCGGAATGGCCCCCAGACTTTGCGGGCGGCCTCCGTGTGCCAAAAATAGGCCACGGGCACAGCGGCGCCCAAAAATCAGCCCCCGAAGGTCGGGGCACCAAGACCCCCCTGCGGAAAAATGGCTAAAAAACGGGGTGGGCTATAGCCTTGGTGGCGGGCGTGGGCGAAGTTCGTCTGCCGGACTCGGAAAGGCCCCAGACTTTGCGGACGGCCTCCGGTAGTGCCAAAAATAGGCCACAGGAACAGCCGCGCCCAAAAATTAGCCCCCGAAGGTCGGGGCGCCAAGACCCCCCAGCGGAAAAATGGCCAAAAAAACGGGGTGGGCGATAGCCTTGGTGGGGGGCATGGGCGAAGTTCCTCCGCCGGATTCGGAATTGTAAGAAAAGTTAGGTTTAAAAGGTTCATGGTGCAATACATAGTCAAAACATGATAAAAATGCAAATTATGTGTCGAAAAAGCCCGCCAAGCTACTTGGTGGCGAGCTTCCCTCGCTCAAGCATGGGCAACCTTCTACCACTTCTTCTATGTTTTCAAAGTCCCGGTTTCTCCAATTTCCTTTTTTTGAAGCCAAAACTTAGTTCTCCATGTCCGCAATCCCATTTTCTGCATCCATGCAAAAAATCTAGGCCTTCCAAACAAGGTCCGACGCTTATCAGCTCAGTTCGTCTCCCTATGCTCTGCGTCTGTATATAAAATCTACCCAAAAAAACCCGATTGCTTGTCCCCTACCCGTTGCCCTTTCCCGCAGTTCATTGGAGGCTACCTGCGCAGGAAGTTGCCTTAATATTTGAAAAGAAGATACAAAGATTTAGCTGCAGCTTGAACCTCTTTACATGGAGGTCAAAATCACAAATAAAGTTCCAAACCCACCGCTGAGCCATCATATATTGTTGTAAATATGGACACAAATATTATTTAAATGGAAAAGTAAAATGTAAATTAATAATAAAACAAATAATTAATGATTTCACATCGTAATCGAATATTTAAGTTGTTGTTTTTTGTGGTCGAATCAAAATTAAAACGTCTTAGGTAAAAAAAATTAGGTTTAAAAAGTTCGTGGTACAAAAAATGTATCAAAACATGAGAAAAATGTAAAACGGGTGGGCTATAGCCTTGGTGGGGGGCGTGGGCGAAGTTCGTCCGCCGGACTCAGAATAGCACCAGACTTTGCGGGCGCCTCCGTGTGCCAAAAATAGGCCACGGGGCACAGCCGCGGTCAAAAATCAGCCCCCGAAGGTCGGGGCACCAACACTCGCCAGCGGAAAAATGGCCAAAAAAACGGGGTGGGCTATAGCCTTGGCGGGGGGCGTGGGCGAAGTTCGTCCGCCGGACTCGGAATGGCCCCATACTTTGCGGGCTGCCTCCGTGTGCCAAAAATAGGCCACGGGCACAGCCGCGCCCAAAAATGAGCGCCCGAAGGTCGGGGTAACAACACCCCCCAGCGGAAAAATGGCCAAAAAACGGGTTGGGCTATAGCCTTGGTCGGGGGCGTGGGCGAAGTTCGTCCGCCCGACTCGGAATGGCCCCCAGACTTTGCGGGCGGCCTCCGTGTGCCAAAAATAGGCCACGGGCTCAGCCGCGCCCAATAATGAGCGCCCGAAGGTCGGGGCGCCAACACCCCCCAGCGGAAAAAATGGCCAAAAAACGGGTGGGCTATAGCCTTGGCGGGGGGCGTGGGCGAAGTTCGTCCGCCGGACTCGGAATGGCCCCAGACTTTGCGGGCGGCCTCCGGTGTGCCAAAAATAGGCCACGGGCTCAGCCGCGCCCAAAAATGAGCGCCCGAAGGTCGGGGCACCAAC
Organism: Citrus unshiu; assembly: GCA_033242345.1. Taxonomy (NCBI): domain Eukaryota; kingdom Viridiplantae; phylum Streptophyta; class Magnoliopsida; order Sapindales; family Rutaceae; genus Citrus; species Citrus unshiu. The sequence continues at coordinate 38,608 of BTHF01000183.1, forward strand.
ACCCCCCAGCGGAAAAATGGCCAAAAAACGGGTGGGCTATAGCCTTGGCGGGGGGCGTGGGCGAAGTTCGTCCGCCGGACTTGGATGGCCCCAGACTTTGCGGGCGGCCTCCGTGTGCCAAAAATAGGCCACGGGCACAGCCGCGCCCGAAAGGTCGGGGCGCCAACACTCGCCAGCGGAAAAATGGCCAAAAAAACGGGTGGGATATAGCCTTGGCGGGGGGCGTGGGCGAAGTTCGTCCGCCGTACTCAGAATGGCCCCAGACTTTACGGGCGGCCCTCCGTGTGCCAAAAATAGGCCACGGGCTCAGCCGCGCCCAAAAATGAGCGCCCGAAGGTCGGGGCGCCAACACCCCCCAGCGGAAAAATGGCCAAATAAACGGGTGGGCTATAGCCTTGGCGGGGGGCGTGGGTGAAGTTCTTCCGCCGGACTCGGAATGGCCCCATACTTTGCGGGCTGCCTCCGTGTGCCAAAACTAGGCCTCGGACACAGCCGCGCCCAAAAATGAGCGCCCGAAGGTCGGGGTAACAACACCCCACAGCGGAAAAATGGCCAAAAAACGGGTGGGCTATAGCCTTGGTGGGGGGCGTGGGCGAAGTTCGTCCGCCGGACTCGGAATGGCGCCAGACTTTGCGGGCGGCCTCCGAGTGCCAGAAATAGGCCACGGGCACAGCCACGCCCAAAAATGAGCGCCCGAAGGTCGGGGCGCCAACCCCCCAGCGGAAAAATGGCCAAGAAAACGGGTGTGCTATAGCCTTGGTGGGGGGCGTGGGCGAAGTTCGGTCCCGCCGGACTCCGAACGGCACCAGACTTTGCGGGCGGCCTCCGTGTGCCAAAAATAGGCCACGGTCACAGCCGCGGTCAAAAATCAGCCCCCCGAGGTCAGGGCGCCAAGACCCCCCTAGCGGAAATATGGCCAAAAAATGGGTGGGCTATGGTCTTCGTGGGGGGCGTGGGCGAAGTTCGTCCGCCGGACTCGGAATGGCCCAAGACTTTGCGGGCGGACTCCGTGTGCCAAAAATAGGCCACGGGCACAGCCGCGCCCAAAAATCAGCCCCCCGAAGGTCGGGGAGCCAAGACCCCCCAGCGGAAAAATGACAAAAAATCGGGTGGGCTATAGCCTTGGTGGGGGGCGTGGGAGAAGTACATCCGCCGGACTCGGAATGGCCCCAGACTTTGCGGGCGGCCCTCCGTGTGCCAAAAATAGGCCACGGGCAAGCGGCGCCCAAAAATCAGCCCCCCGAAGGTCGGGGCACCAAGACCCCCCTGCGGAAAAATGGCTAAAAAACGGGTGGGGCTATAGCCTTGGTGGCGGGCGTGGGCGAAGTTCGTCTGCCGGACTCGGAAAGGCCCCAGACTTTGCGGTGCGGCCTCCGTGTGCCAAAAATAGGCCACGGGAACAGCCGCGCCCAAAAATTAGCCCCCGAAGGTCGGGGCGCCAAGACCCCCCCAGCGGAAAAATGGCCAAAAAACGGGTGTGGGCGATAGCCTTGGTGGGGGGCATGGGCGAAGTTCCTCCGCCGATTCGGAATTGTAAGTAAAAGTTAGGTTTAAAAGGTTCATGGTGCAATACATAGTCAAAACATGATAAAAATGCAAATTATGTGTCGAAAAAAGCCCGCCAAGCTACTTGGTGGCGAGCTTCCCTCGCTCAAGCATGGGCAACCTTCTACCACTTCTTCTATGTTTTCAAAGTCCCGGTTTCTCCAATTTCCTTTTTTTGAAGCCAAAACTTAGTTCTCCATGTCCGCAATCCCATTTT
>BTHF01000184.1:0-40052 GCA_033242345.1 Citrus unshiu
TTTGTCCGCGGCCTATTTTTGGCACACGGAGGCGCCTCGCAAAGTCTCGCGCCATTCCGAGTCCGGCGAAGGAAGTCGGCTAGCCCCACCCCCCAAGGCTATAGCCCACCCGTTTTTTTGGGCTTTTTCCGCCGGACGAACTTGGCGCCCCGGCCTTCGGGCAGTTATTTTTGGGCGTGGCTATGCACGCGGCCTATTTTTGGCACACGGAGGTTCCTCGCAAAGTCTCGCTCCATTCCGAGTCCGGCGGACGAAGTTGGCCAGCCCCACCCCCCAAGGCTATAGCCCACCCGTTTTTGTGGCCTTTTTCCGCTGGACGAACTTGGCGCCCCGGCCTTCGGGTGGTTATTTTTGTGCGCGGCTGTGCCCACGGCCTAGTTTTGGCACACGGAGGTGCCTCGCAAAGTCTCGCGGCATTCCGAGTCCGGCGGACGAAGTCGGCCAGCCCCACCCCCCAAGGCTATAGCCCACCCTTTTTTGTGGCCTTTTTCCGCTGGACGAACTTGGCGCCCCGGCCTTCGTGCGGTTATTATTGGGCACGGCTGTGCCCGCAGCCTATTTTTGCCACACGGAGGCACCTCGCAAAGTACCGCGCCATTCCGAGTCCGGCGGACGAAGTGGGCCAGCCCCACACCCCAAGGCTATAGCCCACCCGTTTTTGTGGCCTTTTTCCGCTGGATGAACTTGGCGCCCCGGCCTTCGGGCGGTTATTTTTGTGCGCGGCTGCGCCCGCGGCCTATTTTTGGCACACGGAGGCGTCTCGCAAAGCCTCGCGCCATTCCGAGTCCGGCGGAGAAGTTGGCCAGCCCCACCCCCCAAGGCTATAGCCCACCCGTTTTTGTGGGCTTTTTCCGCTCGACGAACTTGGCGCCCCAGCCTTCGGGTGGTTATTTTTGTGCGCGGCTGTACCCACTGCCTAGTTTTGGCACACGGAGGTGCCTCGCAAAGTCTCGCGCCATTCCGAGTCCGGCGGACGAAGTTGGCCAGCCACACCCCCCAAGGCTATAGCCCACCCGTTTTTGTGGCCTTTTTCTGATGGACGAACTTGGCGCCCCGGCCTTCGGGCAGTCATTTTTGGGCGCGGCTTTGCCCATGGCCTATTTTTGGCACACGGAGGCGCCTTGCAAAGTCTCGCGCCATTCCGAGTCCGGCGGACGAAGTTGGCCAGCCCCACCACCCAAGGCTATAGCCCACCCGTTTTTGTGGCCTTTTTCTGCTGGACGAACTTGGCGCCCCGGCCTTCGGGCGGTTATTTTTGGGTGCGGCTTTGTCTGCGGCCTATTTTTGGCACACGGAGGCGCCTCGCAAAGTCTCGCGCCATTCCGAGTCCGGCGAAGGAAGTCGGCCAGCCCCACCCCCCAAGGCTATAGCCCACCCGTTTTTTTGGGCTTTTTCCACCGGACGAACTTGGCGCCCCGGCCTTCGGGCAGTTATTTTTGGGCGTGGCTATGCACGCGGCCTATTTTTGGCACACGGAGGTGCCTCGCAAAGTCTCGCGCCATTCCGAGTCCGGCGAAGGAAGTCGGCCAGCCCCACCCCCCAAGGCTATAGCCCACCCGTTTTTTTGGGCTTTTTCATCCGGACGAACTTGGCTCCCCGGCCTTCGGGCGGTTATTTTTGGGCGCGGCTGTGCCCGCGGCCTATTTTTGGCACACGGAGGCGCCTCGCAAAGTCTCGCTCCATTCCGAGTCCGGCGGACGAAGTTGGCCAGCCCCACCCCCCAAGGCTATAGCCCACCCGTTTTTGTGGGCTTTTTCCGCTGGACGAACTTGTCGCCCCGGCCTTCGGCTGGTTATTTTTGGGCGCGGCTGTACCCGCGGCCTATTTTTGGCACACGAAGGTGCCTCGCAAAGTCTCGCGCCATTCCGAGTCCGGCGGACGAAGTTGGCCAGCCCAACCCCCCAAGGCTATAGCCCACCCGTTTTTGTGCCCTTTTTCCGCTGGACGAACTTGGCGCCCCAGCCTTCGGGTGGTTATTTTTGTGCGCGGCTGTGCCCACGGCCTAGTTTTGGCACACGGAGGTGCCTCGCAAAGTCTCGCGCCATTCCGAGTCCGGCGGACGAAGTTTGCCAGCCCCACCCCCCAAGGCTATAGCCCACCCGTTTTTGTGGGCTTTTTCCGTTGGATGAACTTGGCGCCCCGGCCTTCGGGCGGTTATTTTTGGGTACGGCTGTGCCCGCGGCCTATTTTTGGCACATGGAGGTGCCTTGCAAAGTCTTGCGCCATTCCGAGTCCGGCTGACGAAGTTGGCCAGCCCCACTCCCCAAGGCTATAGCCCACCCGTTTTTGTGGCCTTTTTCCGCTGGACGAACTTGGCGCCCCAGCCTTCGGGAGGTTATTTTTGTGCGCGGCTGCGCCTGCGGCCTATTTTTGGACCATGGAGGCACCTCGCAAAGTCTCGCGCCATTCCGTGTCCGGCGGACGAAGTTGGCCAGCCCCACCCCCCAAGGCTATAGCCCACCCGTTTTTGTGGGCTTTTTCCGCTGGACGAACTTGTCGCCCCAGCCTTCGGCTGGTTATTTTTGGGCGCGGCTGTACGCGCGGCCTATTTTTGGCAAATGGAGGCGCCTCGCAAAGCCTCGCGCAATTCAGAGTCCGGCGGACGAAGTTGGCCAGCCCCACCCCCCAAGGCTATAGCCCACTCGTTTTTGTGGCCTTTTTCCGCTGGACGAACTTGGCGCCCCAGCCTTCGGGTGGTTATTTTTGTGCGCGGCTGTACCCACGGCCTAGTTTTGGCACACGGAGGTGCCTCGCAAAGTCTCGCGCCATTCCGAGTCCGGCGGACGAAGTTGGCCAGCCACACCCCCCAAGGCTATAGCCCACCCGTTTTTGTGGCCTTTTTCTGATGGACGAACTTGGCGCCCCGGACTTCGGGCAGTCATTTTTGGGCGCGGCTCTGCCCATGGCCTATTTTTGGCTCACGGAGGCGCCTTGCAAAGTCTCGCGCCATTCCGAGTCCGGCGGACGAAGTTGGCCAGCCCCACCCCCCAAGGCTATAGCCCACCCGTTTTTGTGGCCTTTTTCTGCTGGACGAACTTCGCGCCCCGGCCTTCGGGCGGTTCTTTTTGGGTGCGGCTTTGTCCGCGGCCTATTTTTGGCACACGGAGGCGCCTCGCAAAGTCTCGCGCCATTCCGAGTCCGGCGAAGGAAGTCGGCCAGCCCCACCCCCCAAGGCTATAGCCCACCCGTTTTTTTGGGCTTTTTCCGCCGGACGAACTTGGCGCCCCGGCCTTCGGGCAGTTATTTTTGGGCGTGGCTATGCACGCGGCCTATTTTTGGCACACGGAGGTGCCTCGCAAAGTCTCGCTCCATTCCGAGTCCGGCGGACGAAGTTGGCCAGCCCCACACCCCAAGGCTATAGCCCAACCGTTTTTGTGGCCTTTTTCCGCTGGACGAACTTGGCGCCCCGGCCTTCGGGTGGTAATTTTTGTGCGCGGCTGTGCCCACGGCCTAGTTTTGGCACACGGAGGTGCCTCGCAAAGTCTCGCGGCATTCCGATTCCGGCGGACGAAGTTGGCCAGCCCCACCCCCCAAGGCTATAGCCCACCCTTTTTTGTGGCCTTTTTCCGCTGGACGAACTTGGCGCCCCGGCCTTCGTGCGGTTATTATTGGGCACGGCTGTGCCCGCAGCCTATTTTTGCCACACGGAGGCACCTCGCAAAGTACCGCGCCATTCCGAGTCCGGCGGACGAAGTGGGCCAGCCCCACACCCCAAGGCTATAGCCCACCCGTTTTTGTGGCCTTTTTCCGCTGGACGAACTTGGCGCCCCGGCCTTCGGGCAGTTATTTTTGGGCGCGGCTATGCACGCGGCCTATTTTTGGCACACGGAGGTGCCTCGCAAAGTCTCGCTCCATTCCGAGTCCGGCGGACGAAGTTGGCCAGCCCCACCCCCCAAGGCTATAGCCCACCCGTTTTTGTGGCCTTTTTCCGCTGGACGAACTTGGCGCTCCAGCCTTCGGGCTGTTATTTTTGGAAGCGGCTGTGCCCACGACCTATTTTTGGCACATGGAGGTGCCTCGCAAAGTCTCGCGCAATTCCGAGTCTGGCTGACGAAGTTGGCCAGCCCCACTCCCCAAGGCTATAGCGCACCCGTTTTTGTGGCCTTTTTACGCTGGACGAACTTGGCGCCCCGGCCTTCGGGCGGTTATTTTTTGGCGTGGCTGTGCCCGCGGCCTATTTTTGCCACACAGAGGCACCTCGCAAAGTACCGCGGCTTTCCGAGTCCGGCGGACGAAGTGGGCCAGCCCCACACCCCAAGGCTATAGCCCACCCGTTTTTGTGGCCTTTTTCCGCTGGACGAACTTGGCGCCCCGGCCTTCGGGCGGTTATTTTTGTGCGCGGCTGCGCCCGCGGCCTATTTTTGGCACACGGAGGCGTCTCGCAAAGCCTCGCGCCATTCCGAGTCCGGCGGAGAAGTTGGCCAGCCCCACCCCCCAAGGCTATAGCCCACCCGTTTTTGTGGGCTTTTTCCGCTGGACGAACTTGGCGCCCCGGCCTTCGGGCGGTTATTTTTGGCCGCGGCTCTGCTCGTGGCCTAATTTTGGTGCACGGAGGTGCCCCGGAAAGTCTCGCGCCATTTCGAGTCCGGCGGACGAAGTTGGCCAGCCCCACCCCCCAAGGCTATAGCCCACCCGTTTTTGTGGGCTTTTTCCGCTGGACGAACTTGGCGCTCCAGCCTTCGGGCTGTTATTTTTGGGCGCGGCTCTGCCCATGGCCTATTTTTGGCACACGGAGGCGCCTTGCAAAGTCTCGCGCCATTCCGAGTCCGGCGGACGAAGTTGGCCAGCCCCACCCCCCAAGGCTATAGCCCACCCGTTTTTGTGGCCTTTTTCTGCTGGACGAACTTCGCGCCCCGGCCTTCGGGCGGTTCTTTTTGGGTGCGGCTTTGTCCGCCACCTATTTTTGGCACATGGAGGTGCCTCGCAAAGTCTTGCGCCATTCTGAGTCCGGCTGACGAAGTTGGCCAGCCCCACTCCCCAAGGCTATAGCGCACCCGTTTTTGTGGCCTTTTTCCGCTGGACGAACTTGGCGCCCCGGCCTTCGGCCGGTTATTTTTTTGCGCGGCTGTGCCCGCGGCCTATTTTTGCCACACGGAGGCACCTCGCAAAGTACCCGCGCCATTCCGAGTCCGGCGGACGAAGTGGGCCAGCCCCACACCCCAAGGCTATAGCCCACCCGTTTTTGTGGCCTTTTTCCGCTGGACGAACTTGGCGCCCCGGCCTTCGGGCGGTTATTTTTGTGCGCGGCTGCGCCCACGGCCTATTTTTGGCACACGGAGGCATCTCGCAAAGCCTCGCGCCATTCCGTGTCCGGCGGATGAAGTGGGCCAGCCCCACCCCCCAAGGCTATAGCCCACCCGTTTTTGTGGGATTTTTCCGCTGGACGAACTTGGCGCCCCCAGCCATCGGGCGGTTATTTTTGGACGCGGCTGTGCCTGCGGCCTATTTTTGGCACACGGCGGTGCCTCGCAAAGTCTCGCACCATTCCGAGTCCGGCGGACGAAGTTGGCCAACCCCACCCCCCAAGGCTATAGCCCACCCGTTTTTGTGGCCTTTTTCCGCTGGACGAACTTGGCGCCCCGGCCTTCGGCCGGTTATTTTTTTGCGCGGCTGTGCCCGCGGCCTATTTTTACCACACGGAGGCACCTCGCAAAGTACCCAGCGCCATTCCGAGTCCGGCGGACGAAGTGGGCCAGCCCCACACCCCAAGGCTATAGCCCACCCGTTTTTGTGGCCTTTTTCCGCTGGACGAACTTGGCGCCCCGGCCTTCGGGAGGTTATTTTTGTGCGCGGCTGCGCCCACGGCCTATTTTGGGCACACGGAGGCATCTCGTAAAGCCTCGCGCCATTCCGTGTCCGGCGGACGAAGTGGGCCAGCCCCACCCCCCAAGGCTATAGCCCACCCTTTTTTGTGGGATTTTTCCGCTGGACGAACTTGGCGCCCCAGCCTTCGGGCGGTTATTTTTGGCCGCGGCTGTGCTCGCGTCCTAATTTTGGCACATGGAGGTGCCTCGCAAAGTCTCACGCCATTCCGAGTCCGGCGGACGAAGTTGGCCAGCCCCACCCGCCAAGGCTATAGCCCACCCATTTTTGTGGGCTTTTTCCGCTGGACGAACTTGGCCCCCCCGCCATCGGGCGGTTATTTTTGGACGCGGCTGTGCCTGCGGCCTATTTTTGGCACACGGAGGTGCCTCGCAAAGTCTCGTGCCATTCCGAGTCCGGCGGACGAAGTTGGCCAACCCCACCCCCCAAGGCTATAGCCCACCCGTTTTTGTGGGATTTTTCCGCTGGACGAACTTGGCGCTCCGGCCTTCGGGCTGTTATTTTTGGGCGCGGCTGTGTCCGCGACCTATTTTTGTCACACGGAGGTGCCTCGCAAAGTCTCACACCATTCCGAGTCCGGCGGACGAAGTTGGCCAGCCCCACCCCCCAAGGCTATAGCCCACCCGTTTTTGTGGGCTTTTTCCGCTGGAGGAACTTGTCGCCCCGGCCTTCGGGCGGTTATTTTTGGGCGCGGCTGTGCTCGCGGCCTAATTTTGGCACACGGAAGTGCCTCACAAAGTCTGGCGGCATTCCGAGTCCGGCGGACGAAGTCGGCCATCCGCACCCCCCAAGGCTATAGCCCACCCGTTTTTTTGGGCTTTTTCCGCTGGATGAACTTGGCGCCCCGGCCTTCGGGCGGTTATTTTTGGGCGCGGCTGTGTCCGCGGCCTATTTTTGGCAGACGGAGGCGCCTCGCAAAGGCTCGCGCAATTCCAAGTCCGGCGGACGAAGTTGGCCATCCCCAGCCCCCAAGGCTATAGTCCACCCGTTTTTTTGGGCTTTTTAAGCTGGACGAACTTGGCGCCACGGCCTTCGGGCGGTTATTTTTGGGCTCGGCTGTGCCCGCGGCCTATTTTTGGCACACGGAGGCGCCTTGCAAAGTCTGTCGGCATTCCGAGTCCGGCGGACGAATTGGGCCAGCCCCAGCCCCCAAGGCTATAGCTCACCCGTTTTTGTGGCCTTTTTCCGCTGGACGAACTTGGCGCCCCAGCCTGCGGCCGGTTATTTTTGGGTACGGCTGTGCCCGCGGCCTAGTTTGGGCATACAGAGGTGCCTCGCAACGTCACGCACCATTCCGAGTCCGGCGGACGAAGTTGGCCAGCCCCACCCCCCAAGGCTATAGCCCACCCGTTTTTGTGGCCTTTTTCCGATGGACGAACTTGCCGCCCCGGCCTTCGGGCGGTTATTTTTGGGCTCGGCTGTGCCCGCGGCCTATTTTTGGCACACAGAGGTGCCTCGCAACGTCACGCACCATTCCGAGTCCGGCGGACGAAGCTGGCCAGACCCACCCCCCAAGGCTATAGCCCACCCGTTTTTGTGGCCTTTTTCCGATGGACGAACTTGCCGCCCCGGCCTTCGGGAGGTTATTTTTGGGCGCGGCTGTGGCCGCGCCCTATTTTCGGCACACGGAGGTGCCTCGCGAAGTCTCGCGCCATTCGAAGTACGGCGGACGAAGTAGGCCAGCCCCGTCCCCCAAGGCTATAGCCCACCCGTTTTTGTGTCCTTTTTCCGCTGGACGAACTTGGCGCCCCGGCCTTCGGGAGGTTATTTTTGGGCGCGACTGTGCCCGTTGCCTATTTTTGGTACACGGAGGCGACTCGCAAAGTCTCGCGCCATTCCGAGTCCGGCGGACGAAGTCGGCCAGCCCCACCCCCCAAGGCTATAGCCCACCCGTTTTTGTGGCCTTTTTCCGCTGGACGAACTTGGCGCCCCGGCCTTCGGGAGGTTATTTTTGGGTGCGGCTGTGCCCGCGCCCTATTTTTGGCACATGGAGGTGCCTCGCGAAGTCTCGCGCCATTCGGAGTACGGCGGACGAAGTAGGCTAGCCCCGCCCCCAAAGGCTATAGCCCACCCGTTTTTGTGGCCTTTTTCCGCTGCACGAACTTGGCGCCCCGGCCTTCGGGCGGTTATTTTTGGACGCGACTGTGCCCATTGCCTATTTTTGGTACATGGAAGTGCCTCACAAAGTCTCGCGCCATTCCGAGTCCGGCGGACGAAGTTGGCCAGCCCCACCCCCCAAGGCTATAGCCCACCCGTTTTTGTGGGCTTTTTCCGGTGGACGAACTTGGCGCCCCGGCCTTCGGGCGGTTATTTTTGGGCGCGACTGTGCCCGTTGCCTATTTTTGGTACACGGAGGCGCCTCGCAAAGTCTCGCGCCATTCCGAGTCCGGCGGACGAAGTTGGCCAGCCCCACCCCCCAAGGCTATAGCCCACCCGTTTTTGTGGCCTTTTTCCGCTGGACGAACTTGGCGCCCCGGCCTTTGGGCGGTTATTTTTGGGCGCGGCTGTTCCCACGGCCTGTTTTTGGCGCACAGAGGTGCCTCGTATTATGCCGCGCCATTCCGAATCCGGCGGACGAAGTTGGCCAGCCCCACCCCCCAAGGCTATAGCCCACCTGTTTTTGTGGCCTTTTTCCGCTGGACGAACTTGGCGCCCCGGCCTTCGGGAGGTTATTTTTGGGCGCGGCTGTGCCCGCGGCCTAGTTTTGGCATACCGAGGTGCCTCGCAAAGTGTCATGCCATTCCGAGTCCGGCGGACGAAGTTCGCCAGCCCCACCCCCCAAGGCTATAGCCCACCCCCCAAGGCTATAGCCCACCCGTTTTTGTGGCCTTTTTCCGCTGGACGAACTTGGCGCCTTGGCCTTCGGCCGGTTATTTTTGAGCGCGGCTGTGCCCGCGGTCTAGTTTTGGGATACGGAGGTGCCTCGCAAAGTCTCATGCCACTCCGAGTCCGGCGGACGAAGTTGGCCAGCCCCACCCCCCAAGGCTATAGCCCACCCGTTTTTGTGGCGTTTTTCCGCTGGACGAACATGGCGCCCCGCCCTTCGGGGGGTTATTTTTGGACGTGGCTGTGCCCGCGGACTATTTTTGGCACACGGAGGTGCCTCACAATGTCACACGCCATTCCGAGTCCGGCGGACGAAGTTGGCCAGCCCCACCCCCCAAGGCTATAGCCCACCCGTTTTTGTGGCCTTTTTCCGCTGGACGAACTTGGCGCCCCGGCCTTCGAGAGGTTATTTTTGGGCGCGGCTGCGCCCACGACCTATTTTTGGCACACAGAGGCACATCGCGAAGTCTCGCGCCATTCGGAGTACGGCGGACGAAGTAGGCCAGCCCCGCCCCCCAAGGCTATAGCCCACCCGTTTTTGTGTCCTTTTTCCGCTGGACGAACTTGGCGCCCCGGCCTTCGGGCGGTTATTTTTGGGCGCGACTGTGCCCGTTACCTATTTTTGGTACACGGAGGTGCCTCGCAAAGTCTCGCGCCATTACGAGTCCGGCAGACGAAGTTGGCCAGCCCCACCCCCCAAGGCTATAGCCCACCCATTTTTTTGACCTTTTTCCGCTGGACGAACTTGGCGCCCCGGCCTTCGGGCGGTTATTTTTGGCCGCGGCTGTGTCCGCGGCCTAGTTTTGGCATACAGAGGTGCCTCGCAAAGTCTCATGCCATTCCGAGTCCGGCGGACGATGTTGGCCAGCCCCACCCCCCAAGGCTATAGTCCACCCGTTTTTGTGGCCTTTTTCCGCTGGACGAACTTGGCGCCCCAGCCTTCGGGCGGTTATTTTTGGGTGCGGCGGTGCCCGCGGCCTATTTTTGGCGCACAGAGGCACCTCGCAAAGTCTCGCACCATTCCGAGTCCTGGGGACGAAGTTGGCCAGCCCCACCGCCCAAGGCTATAGCCCACCCGTTTTTGTGACCTTTTTCCGCTGGACGAACTTGGCGCTCCGGCCTTGGGGGGTTATTTTTGGGCACGGCTGTGCCCGCAGCCTATTTTTGTCACACGGAGGCGCCTCGTAAAGTCTCGCACCATTCCGAGTCCGGCGGACGAAGTTGGCCAGCCCCACCCCCCAAGGCTATAGCCCACCCGTTTTTGTGGCCATTTTCCGCTAGACGCCCTTGGCGCCCCGGCCTTCGGGCATTTATTTTTGGGCGCAGCTTTGTCCGCGGCCTATTTTTGGCACACGGAGGCCCCCGCAAAGTCTCACGGCATTCCGAGTCCGGCGGACGAAGTAGGCCGGCCCCACCCCCCAAGTCTATAGCCCACCCGTTTATGTGGCCTTTTTCCGCTGGACGAACTTGGCGCCCCGGCGTTCGGGCGGTTATTTTTGGGTGCGGCTTTGCCCGCGGCATTTTTTTGGCACACGGAGGCCCCTCGCAAAGTCTCGCGGCATTCCGAGTCAGGCGGACGAAGTCGGCCTGCCCCACCCCACAAGGCTATAGCCCACCCGTTTTTTTGGCCTTTTTCCGCTGGACGAACTTGGCGCCCCGGGCTTCGGGGGGTTATCTTTGGGCGCGGCTTTGCCTGCGGCCTATTTTTGGCACACGGCGGCCCCCCGCAAAGTGTCGCGGCATTCCGAGTCCGGCCGACGAAGTTGGCCAGCCCCACCCCCCAAGACTATAGCCCACCCGTTTTTGTGGCCTTTTTCCGCTGGACGAACTTGGCGCCCCGGCCTTCGGCCGGTTATTTTTGGGTGCGGCTGTACCCGTGGCCTATTTTTAGCACATGGAGGCACCTTGCAAAGTCTCACGCCATTCCGAGTCCGGTGGACGAAGTTGGCCAGCCCCACCCCCCAAGGCTATAGCCCACCCGTTTTCGTGGCCTTTTTCCGCTAGACGAACTTGGCGCCCGGCCTTCGGGCAGATATTTTTGGACGCGGCTGTGCCCGTGGCCTATTTTTAGCTCACGGATGCACCATGCAAACTCTGGCGGCATTCCGAATCCGGCGGACGAAGTTGGCCAGCCCCAGCCCCCAAGGCTATAGCCCACCCGTTTTTGTGGCCTTTTTCCGCTGGACGAACTTAGCGCCCCGGCCTTCGGGCGGTTTTTTTTGGGCGTGGCTGTGCCCGCGGCCTATTTTTGGCACACGGAGGCGCCTCACAAAGTCTCGCGCCATTCCCAGTCCGGCGGACGAAGTTGGCCAGCCCCACCCGCCAAGGCTATAGCCCACCCGTTTTTGTGGCCTTTAACCGCTGGACGAACTTTGCGCCCCGGCCTTCGGGTGGTTATTTTTGTTCGTGGCTGTGCCCGCGGCCTATTTTTGGCACACAGAGGTGCCTCGAAAAGTCTCGCGGCATTCCAAGTCCGGCGGACGAAGTCGGCCAGCCCCACCCCCCGAGGCTATAGCCCACCCGTTTTTGTGTCCTTTTTCCACTGGACGAACTTGGCGCCCCGGCCTTCGGGCGGTTGTTTTTGGGTGCGGCTGTGGCTGCGGCCTATTTTTGGCACACGGAGGCACCTTTTAAAGTCTCGCGCCATTCCGAGTCCGGCGGACGAAGTTGGCCAGCCCCACCCCCGAAGGCTATAGCCCACCCGTTTTTGTGGCCTTTTTCCGCTGGACGATCTTGGCCCCCCGGCCTTCGGGGGGTTATTTTTGGCCGCCGATTTGCCCGTGGCCTATTTTTGGCACACGGAGGCGCCTCGCAAAGTCTCGTGCCATTCGGAGTCCGGTGGACGAAGTTGGCCAGCCCCACCCCCCAAGGCTATAGCCCACCCGTTTTTGTGGGCTTTTTCCGCTGGACGAACTTGGCGCCCCCGGCCTTCGGGATGTTATTTTTGGACGCGGCTGTGCCCGCAGCCTATTTTTGGCACACGGAGGTGCCTCGCAAAGTCTCGCGCCACTCCGAGTCCGGCGGACGTAGTTGGACAGCCCCACACCCCAAGGCTATAGCCCACCCGTTTTTGTGGGCTTTTTCCGCTGGACGAACTTGGCTCCCCGGCCTTCGGGAGGTTATTTTTGAACGCTGCTGTGCCCGCAGCCTATTTTTGGCACACGGAGGTGCCTCGCAAAGTCTCGCGCCATTCCGAGTCCGGCGGACGTAGTTGGCCAGCCCCACACCCCAAGGCTATAGCCCACCTGTTTTTGTGGGCTTTTTCCGCTGGACGAACTTGGCGCCCCGGCCTTCGGGCAGTTATTTTTGGGCGAGGCTTTGTCCGCGGCCTATTTTTAGCACACGGAGGTGCCTCGCAAAGTCTCGTGCCATTCCGAGTCCGGCGGACGAAGTTGGCCAGCCCCACCCCCCAAGGCTATAGCCCATACATTTTTGTGGGCTTTTTCCGCTGGACGAACTTGGCGCTCCGGCCTTCGGGCGGTTATTTTTGGGCTCGGCAGTGCCCGCGGCCTATTTTTGGCACACGGAGGTGCCTCGCAAAGTCTCGCGCCATTCCGAGTCCGGCGGACGAAGTTGGCCAGCCCCACCCGCCAAGGCTATAGCCCACCCGTTTTTGTGGCCTTTAACCGCTGGACGAACTTTGCGCCCCGGCCTTCGGGTGGTTATTTTTGTTCGTGGCTGTGCCCGCGGCCTATTTTTGGCACACAGAGGTGCCTCGAAAAGTCTCGCGGCATTCCAAGTCCGGCGGACGAAGTCGGCCAGCCCCACCCCCCGAGGCTATAGCCCACCCGTTTTTGTGGCCTTTTTCCACTGGACGAACTTGGCGCCCCGGCCTTCGGGCGGTTGTTTTTGGGTGCGGCTGTGGCTGCGGCCTATTTTTGGCACACGGAGGCACCTTTTAAAGTCTCGCGCCATTCCGAGTCCGGCGGACGAAGTTGGCCAGCCCCACCCCCGAAGGCTATAGCCCACCCGTTTTTGTGGCCTTTTTCCGCTGGACGATCTTGGCCCCCCGGCCTTCGGGGGGTTATTTTTGGCCGCCGATTTGCCCGTGGCCTATTTTTGGCACACGGAGGCGCCTCGCAAAGTCTCGTGCCATTCGGAGTCCGGCGGACGAAGTTGGCCAGCCCCACCCCCCCAAGGCTATAGCCCACCCGTTTTTGTGGGCTTTTTCCGCTGGACGAACTTGGCGCCCCGGCCTTCGGGATGTTATTTTTGGACGCGGCTGTGCCCGCAGCCTATTTTTGGCACACGGAGGTGCCTCGCAAAGTCTCGCGCCACTCCGAGTCCGGCGGACGTAGTTGGACAGCCCCACACCCCAAGGCTATAGCCCACCCGTTTTTGTGGGCTTTTTCCGCTGGACGAACTTGGCTCCCCGGCCTTCGGGAGGTTATTTTTGAACGCTGCTGTGCCCGCAGCCTATTTTTGGCACACGGAGGTGCCTCGCAAAGTCTCGCGCCATTCCGAGTCCGGCGGACGTAGTTGGCCAGCCCCACACCCCAAGGCTATAGCCCACCTGTTTTTGTGGGCTTTTTCCGCTGGACGAACTTGGCGCCCCGGCCTTCGGGCGGTTATTTTTGGACGCGGCTGTGCCCGCGGCCTATTTTTGGCACACGGAGGCGCCTCGCAAGGTCTCACACCATTCCGAGTCCGGCGGACGAAGTTGGCCAGCCCCACCCCCCAAGGCTATAGCCCACCCGTTTTTGTGGCCTTTTTCCGCTGGATGAACTTGGCGCCCCGGCCTTCGGGCGGTTATTTTTGGGCGCCGATTTGCTCGTGGCCTATTGTTGGCACACGGAGGCGCCTCGCAAAGTCTCGCGCCATTCCGAGTCCGGCGGACGAAGTTGGCCAGCCCCACCCCCCAAGCCTATAGCCCACCCGTTTTTGTGGCCTTTTTCCGCTGGACGAACTTGGCGCCCCGGCCTTCGGGTGGTTATTTTTGGGCGCAGCTTTGCCCATGGCCTATTTTTGGCACACGGGGGTGCCTCGCAAAGTCTCGCGCAATTCCGAGTCCGGCGGACGAAGTTGGCCAGCCCCACCCCCCAAGGCTATAGCCCACCCGTTTTTGTGGGCTTTTTCCGCTGGACGAACTTGGCGCCCCGGCCTTCGGGTGGTTATTTTTGGCCGCGGCTTTGCCCGCGGCCTATTTTTGGCCCACGGAGGTGCCTCCAAAGTCTCGCGACATTCCGAGTCCGGCGGACGAAGTTGGCCAGCCCCACCCCCCAAGGCTATAGCCCACCCGTTTTTGTGGGCTTTTTCCGCTGGACGAACTTGGCGCCCCCGGCCTTCGGGAGGTTATTTTTGTACGCGGCTGTGCCCGCAGCCTATTTTTGGCACACGGAGGTGCCTCGCAAAGTCTCGCGCCATTCCGAGTCCGGCGGACGTAGTGGGCCAGCCCCACACCCCAAGGCTATAGCCCACCTGTTTTTGTGGGCTTTTTCCGCTGGCGAAGTTGGCGCCCCGGCCTTCGGGTGGTTATTTTTGGACGCAGCTGTTCCCGCGGCCTATTTTTGGCACACGGAGGTGCCTCGCAAGGTCTCGTGCCATTCCGAGTCCGGCGGACGAAGTTGGCCAGCCCCACCCCCCCAAGGCTATAGCCCACCCGTTTTTGTGGCCTTTTTCCGCTGGACGATCTTGGCCCCCCGGCCTTCGGGGGGTTATTTTTGGCCGCCGATTTGCCCGTGGCATATTTTTGGCACACGGAGGCGCCTCGCAAAGTCTCGCGCAATTCCGAGTCCGGCGGACGAAGTTGGCCAGCCCCACTCCCCAAGCCTATAGCCCACCCGTTTTTGTGGCCTTTTTCCGCTGGACGAACTTGGCGCCCCGGCCTTCGGGTGGTTATTTTTGGACGCGGCTGTGCCCGCGGCCTATTTTTAGCACACGGAGGTGCCTCGCAAGGTCTCGCGCAATTCCGAGTCCGGCGGACGAAGTTGGCCCGCCCCACCCCCCAAGGCTATAGCCCACCCGTTTTTGTGGCCTTTTTCCGCTGGACGAATTTGGCGCCCCGGCCTTCGGGCGGTTATTTTTGGGCGCGGCTTTGCCCGTGGCCTATTTTTGGCACACGGAGGCGCCTCGCAAAGTCTCGCGCCATTCCGAGTCCGGCGGACGAAGTTGGCCAGCCCCGCCCCCCAAGGCTATAGCCCACCCGTTTTTGTGGGCTTTTTTCCGCTGGACGAACTTGGCGCCCCGGCCTTCGGGAGGTTATTTTTGGACGCGGCTGTGCCCGCAGCCTATTTTTCGCACATGGAGGTGCCTCGCAAAGTCTCGCGCCATTCCGAGTCCGGCGGACGTAGTTGGCCAGCCCCACACCCCAAGGCTATAGCCCACCTGTTTTTGTGGGCTTTTTCCGCTGGACGAACTTGGCGCCCCGGTCATCGGGTGGTTATTTTTGGACGCGGCTGTGCCCGCGGCCTATTTTTGGCACACGGAGGCGCCTCGCAAGGTCTAACGCCATTCCGAGTCCGGCGGACGAAGTTGGCCAGCCCCACCCCCCAAGGCTATAGCCCACCCGTTTTTGTGGCCTTTTTCCGCTGGACGAACTTGGCGCCCCGGCCTTCGGGCGGTTATTTTTGGGCGCCGATTTGCTCGTGGCCTATTGTTGGCACACGGAGGCGCCTCGCAAAGTCTCGCGCCATTCCGAGTCCGGCGGACGAAGTTGGCCAGCCCCACCCCCCCAAGCCTATAGCCCACCCGTTTTTGTGGCCTTTTTCCGCTGGACGAACTTGGCGCCCCGGCCTTCGGGCGGTTATTTTTTGGCGCGGCTGTGCCCGCGGCCAATTTTTGGCACACGGAGGCCCCTCGCAAAGTCTCGCGGCATTCCAAGTCCGGCGGACGAAGTTGGCCAGCCCCACCCCCCAAGGCTATAGCCCACCCGTTTTTGTGGCCTTTTTCCGCTGGACGAACTTGGTGCCCCGGCCTTCGGGCGGTTATTTTTGGGAACGGCTGCACCCCGCGGCCTATTTTTGGCACACGGAGGTGCCTCAAAAAGTCTCGCGCCATTCCGAGTCCGGCGG
The DNA here is from genome assembly GCA_033242345.1 of Citrus unshiu. Classification (NCBI taxonomy): domain Eukaryota; kingdom Viridiplantae; phylum Streptophyta; class Magnoliopsida; order Sapindales; family Rutaceae; genus Citrus; species Citrus unshiu. The sequence goes on from BTHF01000184.1 coordinate 15,660, forward strand.
ACGAAGTTGGCCAGCCCCACCCCCCAAGGCTATAGCCCACCCATTTTTGTGGCCTTTTTCCGCTGGACGAACTTGGCGCCCCGGCCTTCGGGCGGTTATTTTTGGGCGCGGCTTTGGCCACCGCCTATTTTTATCACACGGAGGCCCCTCGCAAAATCATTATCTGAGTCCGGCGGACAAAGTTGGCCAGCCCCACCCCCCAAGGCTATAGCCCACCCGTTTTTGTGGGCTTTTTTCCGCTGGACGAACTTGGCGACCCGTCCTTCGGGCGGTTATTTTCGGGCACGGAATTGCCCGCGGGCCTATTTTTGGCCTCACGGAGGGGACCATCGCAAAGTCTCGCGCCATTCCGTGACTCGGCGGACGGAAGTTGGTCAGCCCCACCCCCAAGGCTATAGCCCACCCGTTTTTTGTGGCCTTTTTCCGCTGGATGAACTTTGCCGCCCCGGCCTTCGGGGCGGTTATTTTTGGGCGCGGCTTTGCCCACCGCCTATTTTTGGCACACGGAGGCCCCTCGCAACGTCTCGCGCCATTCCGAGTCCGGCAGACGAAGTCGGCCAGCCCCACCCCCCAAGGCTATAGCCCACCCGTTTTTGTGGCTTTTTTCCGCTGGATGAACTTAGCGCCCCGGCCTTCGGGCGGTTGTTTTTGGGCGCGGCTGTGCCCGCAGCCTATTTTTTGCACACGGAGGCGCCTCGCAAAGTCTCGCGCCATTTCCGAGTCCGGCGGACGATGTTGGCCAGCCCCACCCCCCAAGCCTATAGCCCAACCGTTTTTGTGGCCTTTTTCCGCTGGACGAACTTGCGCCCCGGCCTTCGGGCGGTTATTTTTGGGCGGCGGCTGTGCCCGCGGCCTATTTTTAGCACACGGAGGTGCCTCGAAAAGTCTCGCGCCATTCCGAGTCCGGCGACAAAAGTTGGCCAGCCCCACCACCCAAAGCTATAGCCCACACCGTTTTTGTGGCCTTTTTCCGCTGGACGAACTTGGCGCCCCGGCCTTCGGGCTGTTATTTTTTGGACGTGGCTATGCCCGCGGCCTATTTTTGGCACACGGAGGAGCCTCGCAAAGTCTCGCACCATTCGGAGTCCGGCGGACGAAGTTGGCCAGCCCCACCCCCACCCAAGGCTATAGCCCACCCGTTTTTGTGGCATTTTTCCGCTGGATGAACTTGTCGCCCCGGCCTTCGGGCGGTTTATTTTTGGGCGCGGCTTTGTCCACGGCCTATTTTGGCACACGGAGGACCCTCGCAAAGTCTCGCGCCATTCCGAGTCCGGCGGACGAGTTGGCCAGCCCTACCCCTCAAGGCTATAGCCCACCCGTTTTTGTGGGCTTTTTCCGCTGGACGAACTTGGCGCCCCGGCCTTCGGGCAGTTATTTTTTAAGGTGCGGCTGCGCCCGCGGCCTATTTTTGGCACATGGAGGTGCCTCGCAAAGTTTCGCCGCCATTCCGAGTCCGGCGGACGAAGTTGGCCAGCCCCTACCCCCCAAGCATATAGCCCACCCGTTTTTGTGGCCTTTTTCCGCTGGACGACCTTGGCGCCCCGGCCTTCGGGCGGTTATTTTTGGGTTGCGGCTTTGCCGTGGTCTATTTTTGGCACATGGACGTGCCTCCAAAGGTCCTCGCGCCATTCCGAGTCCGGCAGACGAAGTTGGCCAGCCCCACCCCCCAAGGCTATAGCCCACACCGTTTTTTGTGGCCTTTTTCCGCTGGACGAACTTGGCGCCCCGCCCCTTCTGGCTGTTATTTTTGGGCGCGGCTGTGCCCGCCCCCTATGTTTGGCACACGGAGGTGCCTCGAAAAGTCTCGCGCCATTCCGAGTCCGGCGGACGAAGTTGGCCAGCCCTACCCCCCAAGGCTATAGCCCACCCGTTTTTGGTGGCTTTTTCCGCTGGACGAACTTGGCGCCCCGGCCTTCGGGCAGTTATTTTTAGGTGCGGCTGCGCCCGCGGCCTATTTTGGCACACGGAGGCGCCTCGCAAAGTTTCGCGCCATTCCGAGTCGGCGGACGAAGTTGGCCAGCCCCACCCCCCAAGCCTATAGCCCACCCGTTTTTGTGGCCTTTTTCCGCTGGATGAACTTGGCGCCCCGGCCTTCGGGCAGTTATTTGTGGGCGTGGCTTTGCCCACCGCCTATTTTTGGCACACCGGAGTTCCCCTCGCAAAGTCTCGCAGCCATTCCGAGTCCGGCGGACGAAGTTGGCCAGCCCCACCCCCCAAAGCTATAGCCCACCCGTTTTTGTGGCCTTTTTCCGCTGGATGAACTTGGCACCCCGGCCCTTCGGGCGGTTATTTTTTGGGCGCGGCTTTGCCACCGCCTATTTTTGGCACACCGGAGGCCCCTCACAAAGTCTCGCGCCATTCCGAGTCCGGCGGACGAAGTTGGCCAGCCCCCACCCCTAAGCCTATAGCCACACCGTTTTTGTGGCCTTTTTCCGCTGGACGAACTTGGCGCCCCGGCCTTCCGGTGGTTTATTTTTGGGCGCGGCTGTGTCCGCGACCTATTTTTAGCAAACGGAGGTGCCTTGAAAAGTCTCGCGCCATTCCGAGTCCGGCGGACGAAGTTGGCCAGCCCCACCCCCCAGGCTATAGCCCACCCGTTTTTGTGGCCTTTTCCGCTGGACGAATTTGGCGCCCCGGCCTTCGGTGGTTATTTTTGGACGTCGCTTTGCCCGCGGCCTATTTTTGGCACATGGAGGAGCCTCGCAAAGTCTCACGCCATTCCGAGTCCGGCGGACGAAGTTGGCCAGCCCCACCCCCCAAGGCTATAGCCCACCCCGTTTTTGTGGCCTTTTTCGCCGGATGAACTTGGCGCCCCGGCCTTCGGGCGGTTATTTTTGGGCGCGGCTTTGCCCACGGCCTATTTCTGGCAAACGGAGGCCCCTCGCAAAGTCTCGCGCCATTCCAAGTCCGGCGGACGAAGTGGGCCAGCCCTACCCCCCAAGGCTATAGCCCACCCATTTTTGTGGGCTTTTTCCGCTGGACGAACTTGGCGCACAAGCCTTCGGGAGGTTATTTTTGGGCGCGGCTGTGCCCGCGACCAATTTTGGCAAAACGGAGGCCCCTCGCAAAGTCCTCGCGCCATTCCGAGTCCGGCGGACGAAGTTGGCCAGCCCCACCCCACAAGGCTATAGCCCACCCGTTTTTTTGGCCTTTTTCCGCTGGACGAACTTGGCGCCCCGGCCTTCGGGCGGTTATTTTTGGGTGCGGCTTTGCCCGCGTTCTATTTTTGGCACACAAGGCCCCTCAAAAAGTCTCACGGCATTCCGAGTCCGGCGGATGAAGTTGGACAGCCCCACCCCCCAAGGGTATAGCCCACCTGTTTTTGTGGCCATTTTCCACTGGACGAACTTGGCGCCCAGGCCTTTATGCGGTTATTTTTTGGCGCGGCTTTGACCGCAGGTCTATTTTTGGCACACGAGGCCCATCGTCAACTCTCGCGGCATTCCGAGTCCGGCGACGAAGTTGGCCACCCCCACCCCCCAAGGCCATACCCCACCCGTTTTTGTGGCTTTTTCCGCTGGACGAACTTGGCGCCCCGGCCTTCGGCGGTTAATTTTTAGGCGCGGCTGCGCCAGCGGCTTATTTTTGGCACACGGAGGCGCCTCGCAAAGTCTCGCGCCATTCCGAGTCCGGCGGACGAAGTTGGCCAGCCCCACCCCCCAAGGCTATAGCCACCCGTTTTTGTGGCCTTTTTCCGCTGGATGAACTTGGCGCCCCGGCCTTCGGGCAGTTATTTCTGAGCGCGGCTGTGCCCACCGCCTATTTTTGGCACACCCGGAGGCCCCTCACAAAGTCTCGCGCCATTCCGAGTCCGGCGGACGAAGTTGGTCAGCCCCACCCCCCAAGGCTATAGCCCACCCGTTTTTGTCGCCTTTTTCCGCTGGACGAACTTGGCGCCCCGGCCTTCGGGCGGTTATTTTTGTTCGCGGCTTTGCCCGCGGCCTATTTTTGGCACACGGGAGGTGCCTCAAAGTCTCGCGACATTCCGAGTCCGGCGGACGAAGTGGCCAGCCCCACCCCCCAAGGCTATAGCCCACCCCGTTTTTGTGGGCTTTTTTCCGCTGGACGAATTTGGCGCCCCGGCCTTCGGCAGTTATTTTTAGGCGGCGGGCTGCGCCCCGCAGCCTCTTTTGCACACGGAGGCGCCCTCGCAAAGTCTCGCGCCATTCCGAGTCCGGCGGACGAAGTTGGCCAGCCCCACCCCCCAGGCTATAGCCCACCCGTTTTTGTGGGCTTTATCCGCAGGACCGAACTTGGCGCCCCGGCCTTCGGGCAGTTATTTTTAGGCGCGGCTGCGACCGCGGCCTATTTTTGGCACACACGGAGGTGCCTCGCAAAGTCTCGCGCCATTCCGAGTCCGGCGGACGGAAGTTGGCCAGCCCCCACCCCCCAAGCCTATAGCCCACCCCGTTTTTGTGGCCTTTTTCCGCTGGACGAACTTGGCGCCCCGGCATCGGGCGTTATTTTTGGGCGCGGCTTTGTCCACACGCCTATTTTTTGGCACACGGAGGCCCCTCGCCAAGTCTCGCGCCATTTCCGAGTCCTGCGGACGAAGTTGGCCAGCCCCACCCACCAAGGCTATAGCCCACCCGTTTTTGTGGCCTTTTTCCGCTGGACGAACTTGGCGCCCCGGCCTTCTGGCTGTTATTTTTGGGTGCGGCTGTGCCCGCGGCCTATGTTTGGCACACGGAGGTGCCTCAAAAAGTCTTGCGCCATTCCGAGTCCGGCGGACGAAGTGGGCCGGCCCAACCCCCCAAGGCTATAGCCCACCCGTTTTTGCGGCCTTTTTCCGCTGGATGAACTTGGCGCCCCCGGCCTTCGAGCTGTTATTTCTGGGCGCGGCTTTGCCCGCGCCTATTTTTGGCACACGGAGGCCCCTCGCAAAGTCTCGTGGCATTCGAGTCCGGCGGACGAAGTGGCCAGCCCCACCCCGCAAGGCTATAGCCCACCCGTTTTTGTGGGCCTTTTTCCGCTGGACGAACTTGGCGCCCCGGCCTTCGGGCGGTTATTTTTGGGCGCGGCTTTTGCCCTGCGGCCTATTTTTTGCATACAGAGGCCCCACGCAAAGTCTCGCGGCATTCCGAGTCCGGCGGACGAAGTTGGCCAGCCCCACCCCCCAAGGCTATAGCCCTCCCGCTTTTGTGGCCTTTTTCCGCTGGACGAAATTGGCGACCCGGGCCTTCGGGCGGTTATTTTTGGGTGCGGCTTTGTCCGCGGCCTATTTTTGGCACATGGAGGCCCCTCGCAAAGTCTCGCGGGCATTCCGAGTCCGGCGGACGAAGTGGGCCAGCCCCACCCCCCAAGGCTATAGCCACCCGTTTTTGTGGCCTTTTTCCGCTGGACGAACTGGCGCCCCGGCCTTCGGGCTGTTATTTTTTGGGCGCGGATTTGTCCGCGGCCTATTTTGTGCCATCACGGAGGACCCTCGCAAAGTCTCGCGGCATTCCGAGTCTGGCGGACGAAGTGGGCCAGCCCCACCCCCCGAGGGTGTAGCCACACCCGTTTTTGAGGCCTTTTTCCGCTGGACGAACTCGGCGCCCCGGCCTTCGGGCTGTTATTTTTGGGGCGCGGCTTTGCCAGCGGCCTATTTTTGGTACACGGAGGCCCCTCGTAAAGTCTGGCGGCATTCCGAGTCCGGCGGACGAAGTGGGCCAGCCCCACCCCCCAAGGCTATAGCCCACCCCGTTTTTGTGGCTTTTTTCCGCTGGACGAACTTGGCGCCACCGGCCTTCGGGCGGTTATTTTTGGGCGCGGCTTTGAATCACGGCCTATTTTTGGCACACCGGAGGCCCCTCGCAAAGTCTCGCGGCATTCTGAGTCCGGCGGACGAAGTGGGCCAGCCCCACACCCCAAGGCTATAGCCCACCCGTTTTTGTGGCCTTTTTCCGCTGGATGAACTTGGCGCCCCAGCCTTCGGGCTGTTATTTTTGGGCGTGGCTTTGCCCGTGGCCTATTTTTGGCGCACGGAGGCCCCATCGCAAAGTCTCGCGGCATTCCAAGTCCGGCGGACGAAGTGGGCCAGCCCCACCCCCTAAGCCTATAGCCCACCCGTTTTTGTGGCCTTTTTCCGCTGGACGAACTTGGCGCCCCGGCCTTCCGGTGGTTATTTTTGGGCGCGGCTGTGTCCGCGGCCTATTTTTAGCAAACGGAGGTGCCTTTGAAAAGTCTCGCGCCATTCCGAGTCCGGCGGACGAAGTTGGCCAGCCCCACCCCCCAAGGCTATAGCCCACCCGTTTTTGTGGCCTTTTTCCGCTGGACGAATTTGGCGCCCCGGCCTTCGGGTGGTTATTTTTGGACGTCGCTTTGCCGCGGCCTATTTTTGGCACATGAGGAGCCTCGCAAAGTCTCACGCCATTCCGAGTCCGGCGGACGAAGTTGGCCTGCCCCACCCCCCAAGGCTATAGCCCACCCGTTTTTGTGGCCTTTTTCCGCCGGATGAACTTGGCGGCCTTCGGAGCGGTTATTTTTGGGCGCGGCTTTGCCCACGGCCTATTTCTGGCAAACGGAGGCCCCTCGCAAAGTCTCGCGCCATTCCAAGTCCGGCGGACGAAGTGGGCCAGCCCTACCCCCCAAGGCTATAGCCCACCCATTTTTGTGGGCTTTTTCCGCTGGACGAACTTGGCGCACAAGCCTTCGGGAGGTTATTTTTGGGCGCGGCTGTGCCCCGCGACCAATTTTTGGCAAACGGAGGCCCCTCGCAAAGTCTCGCGCCATTCCGAGTCCGGCGGACGAAGTTGGCCAGCCCCACCCCACAAGGCTATAGCCCACCCGTTTTTTTGGCCTTTTTCCGCTGGACGAACTTGGCGCCCCGGCCTTCGGGCGGTTATTTTTGGGTGCGGCTTTGCCCGCGTTCTATTTTTGGCACACAAGGCCCCCTCAAAAAGTCTCACGGCATTCCGAGTCCGGCGGATGAAGTTGGACAGCCCCACCCCCCAAGGGTATAGCCCACCTGTTTTTGTGGCCATTTTCCACTGGACGAACTTGGCGCCCAGGCCTTTATGCGGTTATTTTTTGGCGCGGCTTTGACCGCGGTCTATTTTTGGCACACGGAGGCCCATCGTAAACTCTCGCGGCATTCCGAGTCCGGCGGACGAAGTTGGCCAGCCCCACCCCCCAAGGCCATAGCCCACCCGTTTTTGTGGGCTTTTTCGCTGGACGAACTTGGCGCCCCGGCCTTCGGCGGTTATTTTTAGGCGCGGCTGCGCCCGCGGCTTATTTTTGGCACACGGAGGCGCCTCGCAAAGTCTCGCGCCATTCCGAGTCCGGCGGACGAAGTTGGCCAGCCCCACCCCCCAAGGCTATAGCCCACCCGTTTTTGTGGCCTTTTTCCGCTGGACGAACTTGGCGCCCCGGCCTTCGGGCTGTTATTTTTGGGCGCGGATTTGTCCGCGGCCTATTTTTGGCACACGGAGGACCCTCGCAAAGTCTCGCGGCATTCCGAGTCTGGCGGACGAAGTGGGCCAGCCCCACCCCCCCGAGGGTGTAGCCCACCCGTTTTTGTGGCCTTTTTCCGCTGGACGAACTCGGCGCCCCGGCCTTCGGGCTGTTATTTTTGGGCGCGGCTTTGGCCCAGCGGCCTATTTTTGGTACACGGAGGCCCCTCGTAAAGTCTGGCGGCATTCCGAGTCCGGCGGACGAAGTGGGCCAGCCCCACCCCCCAAGGCTATAGCCCACCCGTTTTTGTGGCTTTTTTCCGCTGGACGAACTTGGCGGCCCCGGCCCTTCGGGCGGTTATTTTTGGGCGCGGCTTTGATCACGGCCTATTTTTGGCACACGGAGGCCCCTCGCAAAGTCTCGCGGCATTCTGAGTCCGGCGGACGAAGTGGGCCAGCCCCACACCCCCAAGGCTATAGCCCACCCGTTTTTGTGGCCTTTTTCCGCTGGATGAACTTGGCGCCCCAGCCTTCGGGCTGTTATTTTTGGGCGTGGCTTTGCCCGTGGCCTATTTTTGGCGCACGGAGGCCCCTCGCAAAGTCTCGCGGCATTCCAAGTCCGGCGGACGAAGTGGGCCAGCCCCACCCCCCAAGGCTATAGCCCACCCGTTTTTGTGGCCTTTTTCCGCCGGACGAACTTGGCGCCCCGACCTTCGGGCTGTTATTTTTGGGCGCGGCATTGCCCGCGGCCTATCTTTGGCACACGGAGGACCCTCGCAAAGTCTCGCGGCATTCCGAGTCCGGCGGACGATGTGGGCCAGCCCCACCCCCCAAGGCTATAGCCCACCCGTTTTTGTGGCGTTTTTCCGCTGGACGAACTTGGCGCCCCGGCCTTCGGGCTGTTATTTTTGGGCGCGGCTTTGTCCACGGCCTATTTTTGGCACACAGGGGACCCTCGCAAAGTCACGCGGCATTCCGAGTCCGGTGGATGAAGTTGGCCAGCCCCACCCCCCAAGGCTATAGCCCACCCGTTTTTGTGGCCTTTTTCCGCTGGACGAACTTGGGCGCCCCGGCCTTCGGGCGGTTATTTTTGGGCGCGGCTTTGCCCGCGGTATATTTTTGGCACACGGAGGCCCCTCGCAAAGTCTCGCGGCATTCCGAGTCCGGCGGACGAAGTTGGCCAGCCGCACCCCCCAAGGCTATAGCCCACCCGTTTTTGTGGCCTTTTTCCGCTGAACGAACTTGGGCCCCCGGCCTTTGGGCGGTTATTTTTGGGCGCGGCTTTGCCCGCGGCCTATTTTTGGCACACGGAGGCCCCTCGCAAAGTCTCGCGGCATTCCGAGTCAGGGCGGACGAAGTGGGCCAGCCCCACCCCCCGAGGGTGTAGCCCACCCGTTTTTGTGGCCTTTTTCCGCTGGACGAACTCGGCGCCTCCGGCCTTCGGGCTGTTATTTTTGGGCGCGGCTTTGCCAGCGGCCTATTTTTGGTACACGGAGGCCCCTCGTAAAGTCTGGCGGCATTCCGAGTCCGGCGGACGAAGTGGGCCAGCCCCACCCCCACAAGGCTATAGCCCACCCGTTTTTGTGGCTTTTTTCCGCTGGACGAACTTGGCGCCCCGGCCTTCGGGCGGTTATTTTTGGGCGCGGCTTTGATCGCGGCCTATTTTTGGCACACGGAGGACCCTCGCAAAGTCTCGCGGCATTCCGAGTCCGGCGGACGATGTGGGCCAGCCCCACCCCCCAAGGCTATAGCCCACCCGTTTTTGTGGCGTTTTTCCGCTGGACGAACTTGGCGCCCCGGCCTTCGGCTGTTATTTTTGGGCGCGGCTTTGTCCACGGCCTATTTTTGGCACACAGGGGACCCTCGCAAAGTCACGCGGCATTCCGAGTCCGGTGGATGAAGTTGGCCAGCCCCCACCCCCCAAGGCTATAGCCCACCCGTTTTTGTGGCCTTTTTCCGCTGGACGAACTTGGCGCCCCGGCCTTCGGGGCGGTTATTTTTTGGGCGCGGCTTTGCCCGCGGTATATTTTTGGCACACGGAGGCCCCTCGCAAAGTCTCGCGGCATTCCGAGTCCGTGCGGACGAAGTTTGGCCAGCCGCACCCCCCAAGGCTATAGCCCACCCGTTTTTGTGGCCTTTTTCCGCTGGGACGAACTTGGCGCCCCGGCCTTCGGGCTGTTATTTTTGGGCACGGGTTTGTCCGCGGCCTATTTTTTGGCACACGGAGGACCCTCGCAAAGTCTCGCGGCATTCCGAGTCCGGTGGATGAAGTTGGCCAGCCCCACCCCCCAAGGCTATAGCCCACCCGTTTTTTGTGGCCTTTTTTCCGCTGGACGAACTTGGCACCCCGACCTTCGGGCTGTTATTTTTGGGCGCGGCATTGCCCGCGGCCTATTTTTGGCACACGGAGGACCCTCGCAAAGTCTCGCGGCATTCCGAGTCCGGCGGACGAAGTGGGGCCAGCCCCACCCCCCAAGGCTATAGCCCACCCGTTTTTGTGGCCTTTTTCCGCTGGACGAACTTGGCGCCCCGGCCTTTGGGCTGTTATTTTTGGGTGCGGCTTTGCCCGCGGCCTATTTTTGGCACACCAGGACCCTCGCAAAGTCTCGCGGCATTCCGAGTCCGGCGGACGATTTGGGCCAGCCCCACCCCCCCGAGGGTGTAGCCCACCCGTTTTTTGTGGCCTTTTTCCACTGGACGAACTTGGCGCCCCGGCCTTCGGGCTGTTATTTTTGGGCGCGGCTTTGCCAGCGGCCTATTTTTGGCACACGGAGGCCCCTCGCAAAGTCTGGCGGCATTCTGAGTCCGGCGGACGAAGTGGGCCAGCCCCACCCCCCAAGGCTATAGCCCACCCGTTTTTGTGACCTTTTTCCGCTGGATGAACTTGGCGCCCCGGCCTTCGGGCTGTTATTTTTGGGCGCGGCTTTGCCGCGGCCTATTTTTGGCACACGGAGACCCCTCGCAAAGTCTCGCGGCATTCCGAGTCCGGCGGACGAAGTGGGCCAGCCCCACCCCCCAAGGCTATAGCCCACCCGTTTTTGTGGCCTTTTTCCGCTGGACGAACTTGGCGCCCTGGCCTTCGGGCTGTTATTTTTCGGCGCGGCTTTGCCCGCGGCCTATTTTTGGCACACGGAGGACCCTCACAAAGTCTCGCGGCATTCCGAGTCCGGTGGACGAAGTGGGCCAGCCCCCACCCCCCGAGGGTGTAGCCCACCCGTTTTTGTGGCCTTTTTCCGCTGGACGAACTTGGCGCCCCGGCCTTCGGGCTGTTATTTTTGGGCGCGGCTTTGCCAGCGGCTTATTTTTGGCACACGGAGGCCCCTCGCAAAGTCTGGCGGCATTCCGAGTCCGGCGGACGAAGTGGGCCAGCCCCACCCCCCCAAGGCTATAGCCCACCCGTTTTTTGTGGCCTTTTTCCGCTGGACGAACTTGGCGCCCCGGCCTTCGGGCTGTTATTTTTGGGCGCCGGCTTTGCCCGCGGGCCTATTTTTGGCACACGGAGGACCCTCGCAAAGTCTCGCGGCATTCCGAGTCCGGCGGACGAAGTGGGCCAGCCCCACCCCCAGAGGGTGTAGCCCACCCGTTTTTGTGGCCTTTTTCCGCCGGACGAACTTGGCGCCCCGGCCTTCGGGCTGTTATTTTTGGGCCCGGCTTTGCCCGCGGCTTATTTTGGGCACACGGTGGACCCTCGCAAAGTCTCGCGGCATTCTGAGTCCGGTGGATAAAGTTGGCCAGCCCCACCCCCCCCAAGGCTATAGCCCACCCGTTTTTTGTGGCGTTTTTCCGCTGGACGAACTTGGCGCCCCCGGCCTTCGGGCTGTTATTTTTGGGCGCGGCTTTGTCCACGGCCTATTTTTGGCACACGGGGAACCCTCGCAAAGTCACGCGGAAGTCCGAGTCCGGAGGATAAAGTTGGCCAGCCCCACCCCCCAAGGCTATAGCCCACCCGTTTTTGTGGCCTTTTTCCGCTGGACGAACTTGGCGCCCCGGCCTTCGGGCAGTTATTTTTTGGGGCGCGGCTTTGCCCGCGGCCTATTTTTGGCACACGAAGGCCCCTCGCAAAGTCTCGCGGCATTCCGAGTCCGGCGGACGAAGTTGGCCCGCCGCACCCCCCAAGGCTATAGCCCACCCGTTTTTGTGGCCTTTTTCCGCTGAACGAACTTGGCGCCCCCGGCCTTCGGGCAGTTATTTTTGGGGCACGGCTTTGCCCGCGGCCTATTTTTGGCACACGAAGGGCCCCCTCGCAAAGTCTCGCGGCATTCCGAGTCCGGCGGACGAAGTTTGCCAGCCCCACCCCCCCAAGGCTATAGCCCATCCGTTTTTGTGGCCTTTTTCCGCAGGACGAACTTGGCGCCCCGGCTTTCGGGCGGTTATTTTTTGGCGCGGCTTTGCCCGCGGCCTGTTTTTGGCACCACGTAGGCCCCTCGCAAAGTCTCCGCGGCATTCCGAGTCCGGCGGACGAAGTTGGCCTGCCCCACCCCCCCAAGGCTATAGCCCACCCGTTTTTGTGGCCTTTTTCCACTGGACGAACTTGGGCGCCCCGGCCTTCGGGCGGGTATTTTTTGCGCGGCTTTGCCCGCGGCCTGTTTTTTGCACACGGAGGCCCCTCGCAAAGTCTCGCGGCATTCCGAGTCCGGCGGACGAAGTTGGCCTGCCCCACCCCCCAAGGCTATAGCCCACCCGTTTTTTGTGGCCTTTTTCCACTGGACAAGCTTGGCGCCCCGGCCTTCGGGCGATTATTTTTGGGCGCGGCGTTGCCCGCGGTATATTTTTGGCACACGGAGGCCCCTCGCAAAGTCTCGCGGCATTCCGAGTCCGGCGGACGAACTTGGCCCTGCCCCACCCCCCCAAGGCTATAGCCCACCCGTTTTTGTGGCCTTGTTTCCGCTGGACGAACTTGGCGCCCCGGCCTTCGGGCGGTTATTTTTGGGCGTGGCTTTGCCCATGGCCTATTTTTGGGACACGGAGGACCCTCGCAAAGTCTCGCGGCATTCCGAGTCCGGCGGACGAAGTGGGCCATCCCCACCCCCCGAGGGTGTAGCCCACCCGTTTTTGTTGCCTTTTTCCGCTGGACGAACTTGGCGCCCCCGGCCTTCGGGGCGGTTTTATTTTTGGGGAGCGGCTTGGTCCGCGGCCTATTTTTGGCACACGGAGGCCCCTCGCAAAGTCTCGCGGCATTCCAAGTCCGGCGGACGAAGTTGGCGAGGCCCACCCCCCAAGGCTATAGCCCACCCGTTTTTGTGGCCTTTTTCCGCTGGACGAACTTGGCGCCCCGGCCTTCGGGGCGGTTATTTTTAGCGCGGCTTTTCCCCGCGGCCTATTTTTGGCACACGGAGGCTCCTGGCAAAGTCTCGAGGCGTTCCGAGTCCGGCGGGCGAAGTAGGCCCGCCCCACCCCCCAAGGCTATAGCCCACCCGTTTTTGTGGCCTTTTTCCGCAGGACGAACGTGGCGCCCCGGCCTTCGGGCGGTTATTTTTGGGTACGGCTGTACCAGCGGCCTATTTTTGGCACACGGAGGCCCCTCGCAAAGTCTGGTGGCATTCCGAGTCCGGCGGATGAAGTTGGCCAGCCCCCCTCCCCCAAAGCTATAGCCCACCTGTTTTTGTGGCCTTTTTCCGCCTGGACGAACTTGGTGCCCCGGCCTTCGGGCGGTTATTTTTGGGGCGCGGCTTTGCCCGCGGCCTATTTTTGGCACACGGAGGACCCTCGCAAAGTCTCGCGACATTCCCAGTCCGGCGGACGAAGTGGGGCCAGCCCCACCCCCCAAGGCTATAGCCCACCCGTTTTTGTGGCCTTTTTCCGCTGGACGAACTTGGCGCCCCGGCCTTCGGGCGGTTATTTTTAGCGCGGCTTTTCCCGCGGCCTATTTTTGGCACACGGAGGCCTCCTGGCAAAGTCTCGAGGCATTCCGAGTTCCGGCGGGCGAAGTAGGCCAGCCCAGCCCCCCCCAAGGCTATAGCCCACCCGTTTTTTGTGGCCTTTTTCCGCAGGACGAACGTGGCGCCCCGGCCTTCGGGCGGTTATTTTTGGGTACGGGCTGTACCAGCGGGCCTATTTTTGGCACACGGAGGCCCCTCGCAAAGTCTGGCGGCATTCCGAGTCCGGCGGACGAAGTGGGCCAGCCCCACCCCCGCAAGGCTATAGCCCACCCCGCTTTTGTGTCCTTTTTACGTGGACGAACTTGGCGCCCCGGCCTTCGGGCTGTTATTTTTGGGCGCGGCTTTGCCCGCGGCCTATTTTTGGCACACGGAGGACCCTTACAAAGTCTCGCGGCATTCCGATTCCGGCGGACGAAGTGGGCCAGCCCCCACCCCCCGAGGGTGTAGCCCACCCGTTTTTGTGTCCTTTTTCCGCTGGACGAACTTGGCGCCCCCGGCCTTCGGGCAGTTTTTTTTGAGCGCGGCTTTGCCTGCGGCCTATTTTTGGCACACCGGAGGACCCTCGCAAAGTCTCGCGGCATTCCGAGTCCGGCGGACGAAGTGGGCCAGCCCCACCCCCCGAGGATGTAGCCCACCCGTTTTTGTGGCCTTTTTTCCCGCTGGACGAACTTGGCGCCCCGGCCTTCGGGCAGTTATTTGTTGGGCGCGGCTTTGACCGTGGCCTATTTTTGGCACACGGAGGGCCCCTCGCAAAGTCTCGCGGCATTCCGAGTCCGGCGGACGAAGTTGGCCAGCCCCCACCCCCCGAGGGTATAGCCCACCCGTTTTTGTGGCCTTTTTTCCGCTGGACGAACTTGGGGGCCCCGGCCTTCGGGCGGTTATTTTTGGGCGCGGCTTTGCCGCGGCCTATTTTTGGCACACGGAGGCCCCTCGCAAAGCCTCACGGCATTCCGAGTCCGGCGGACGAAGTCGGCCAGCGCCACCCCCCAAGGCTATAGCCCACCCGTTTTTGTAGCCTATTTCCGCTGGACCAACTTGGTGCCCCGGCCTTCGGGCAGTTATTTTTGGGCGCCGGCTTTGCCCCGCGGCCTAGTTTTGGCACACGAAGGCCCCTCGCAAAGTCTCGCGGCATTCCGAGTCCGGCGGATGAAGTTGGCCAGCCCCACCCCCCACGGCTATAGCCCATCCGTTTTTTGTGGCCTTTTTCCGCTGGACGAACTTGGCGCCCCGGTCTTTGGGGGGTTTTTTTTGGGCGTGCTTTGTACGCGGCCTATTTTTGGCACACGGAGGCCCCTCGCAAAGTCTGGCGGCATTCCGAGTCCGGCGGACGAAGTTGGCCAGCCGCACCCCCCAAGGCTATAGCCCACCCGTTTTTGTGGCCTTTTTTCGCTGGACGAACTTGCTGCCCCCGGCCTTCGGCGGTTATTTTTGGGCGCGGCTTTCCCCGCGGCCTATTTTTGGCACACGGAGGGCCCCTCACAAAGTCTCGCGGCATTCCAAGTCCGGCGGACGAAGTTGGCCAGCCGCACCCCCCAAGGCTATAGCCCACCCGTTTTTGTGGCCTTTTTTCCGCTGAACGAACTTGGCGCCCCGGCCTTTGGGCGGTTATTTTTGGGCGTGGCTTTGCCCGCGGCCTATTTTTGGCACAAGGAGGCTTCTCGCAAAGTCTCGCGGCATTCCGAGTCCGGTGGACGAAGTTGGCCAGCCCCACCCCCCCAAGGCTATAGCCCACCCGTTTTTGTGGCCTTTTTCCGCTGGACGAACTTGGCGCCCCGGCATTCGGGGGGTTATTTTTGGGCGCGGCCTTGCATGCGGCCTATTTTTGGCACAAGGAGGCTTCTCACAAAGTCTCGCGGCATTCCGAGTCCGGCGGACGAAGTTGGCCAGCCCCACCCCCCCAAGGCTATAGCCCACCCCATTTTTGTGGCCTTTTTCCGCTGGACGAACTTGGCGCCCCGGCCTTCGGGCTGTTATTTTTGGACGCGGAGCGTTGCCCGCGGCCTATTTTTGGCACAGGGAGGCTTCTCACAAAGTCTCGCGGCATTCCCAGTCCGGCGGACCGAAGTTGGCCAGCCCGACCCCCCAAGGCTATAGCCCACCCGTTTTTGTGGGCTTTTTCCGCGGGACGAACTTGCCGCCCCGGCCTTCGGGCGGTTATTTTTGGGGTGCGGATGTGTCCTCGGCATATTTTTGGCACATAGGAGGCGCCTCGCAAAGTCTCGCGCCATGTCCGAGTCCCGCGGACGAAGTTGGCCAGCCCCACCCCCTAAGGCTATAGCCCACCCGTTTTTGTGGGCTTTTTCCGCTGGACGAACTTGGCAACCCGGCCTTCAGGCGGTTATTTTTTGGGCGCGGCTGAGCCCACGGCCTATTTTTGGCACACCGGAGGCGCCTCGCAAAGTCTCGCACCATTCCGAGTCCGGCGGACGAAGTTGGCCAGCCCCACCCCCTAAGGCTATAGCCCACCCGTTTTTGTGGCCTTTTTCTGCTGGACGAACTTGGCGCCCCGGCCCTCGGGCGGTTATTTTTGGGCGCGGCTGTGCCCGCGGCCTATTTTTGGCACATGGAGGCGCCTCGCAAAGTCTCGCGCCATTCTGGGTCCGGCGGACGAAGTTGGCCCAGCCCCACCCGCCCATGGCTATAGCCCACCCCGTTTTTGTGGCCATTTTCCGCCGGACGAACCTGGCACCCCGGCCTTCGGGCGGTTATTTTTGGGCGCGGCTGTGTCCGCGGCCTATTTTTGGCCGAAGGAGGGGCCTTGCAATGTCTCGCGCCATTCCGAGTCCGGCGGACGAAGTTGGCCAGCCCCCATCCCCCAAGGCTATAGCCCACCCATTTTTGTGGACTTTTTCCGCTGGGACGAACTTGGTGCCCCGGCCCTCGGGGGGTTATTTTTGGCACGGCTGTGCCCCGCGGCCTATTTTTGGCACATGGAGGCGCCTCGCAAAGTCTCGCGCCATTCTGGGTCCGGCGGACGAAGTTGGCCAGCCCCACCCCCCATGGCTATAGCCCACCCCGTTTTTGTGGCCATTTTCCGCCGGACGAACCCTGGGCACCCCGGCCTTCGGGCGGATTATTTTTCGGCGTGGCTGTGTCCGCGCCTATTTTTGGCCCAAGGAGGGGCCTCGCAATGTCTCGCGCCCATTCCGAGTCCGGCGGACGAAGTTGGCCAGCCCCACCCCCCAAGGCTATAGCCCACCCCGTTTTTGTGGACTTTTTCCGCTGGACGAACTTGGTGCCCCCGGCCCTCGGGGGGTTATTTTTGGGCGCAGCTGTGCCCGCGGCCTATTTTTGGCACACGGAGGCGCCTCGCAAAGTCTCGCGCCATTCGGAGTCCGGCGGACGAAGTTGGCCAGCCCCACCCCCAAAGGCTATAGCCCACCCGTTTTTGTGGCCTTTTTCCGCTGGACGAACTTGGCGCCCCCGGCCTTCGGGCGGTTATTTTTGCGTTCGGCTGTGCCCGCGGCCTATTTTTGGCACACAGAGGCACCTCGAAAAAGTCTCCCGCCATTCCGAGTCCAGCGGACGAAGTTGGCCAGCCCCACCCCCCAAGCCTATAGCCCACCCGTTTTTGTGGCCTTTTTCCGCTGGACGAATTTGGCGCCCCGGCCTTCGGGCGGTTATTTTTGGGAGTGGCTGTGCCCGCGGCCTATTTTTGGCACACGGAGGTGCCCTCGCAAAGTCCTCGCGCCATTCCGAGTCCCGCGGACGAAGTTGGCCAGCCCCACCCCCCAAGGCTATAGCCCACCCGTTTTTGTGGCCTTTTTCCGCTGGACGAACTGGCGCCCCGGACTTCGGGTGTTATTTTTAGGCGCGGCTGTGCCCGCGGCCTATTTTTGGCACACGGAGGCACGTCGCAATGTCTCGCGCCATTCCGGGTACGGCGGACGAAGTTGGCCAGCCCCACCCCCCAAGGCTATAGCCCACCCGTTTTTGTGGCCATTTTCCGCCGGACGAACTTGGCACCCCCGGCCTTCGGGCGGTTATTTTTTGGCGCGGCTGTGTCCGCGGCCTATTTTTGGCACAAGGAGGCTCCTCGCAAAGTCTCGCGCCATTCCGAGTCCGGCGCACGAAGTTGGCCAGCCCCACCCCCCAAGGCTATAGCCCACCCGTTTTTGTGGCCTTTTTCCACTGGACGAACTTGGCGCCACGGCCCTCGGGCGGGTTATTTTTGGGCGCGGCTGTGCCCGCGGCCTATTTTTGGCACACGGAGGCGCCTCACAAAGTCTCGCGCCATTCCGAGTCCGGCGGACGAAGTTGGCAAGCCCCACCCCCCAAGGCTATAGCCCACCCGTTTTTGTGGCCATTTTCCGCTGGACGAACTTAGCACCCCCGGCCTTCGGGCGGTTAGTTTTGGGCGCGGCTGTGTCCGCGGCCTATTTTTGGCACAAGGAGGCTCCTCGTAAAGTCTCGCGCCCATTCCGAGTCCGGCGGACGAAGTTGGGCCAGCCCCACCACCCAAGGCTATAGCCCACCCCGTTTTTTGTGGCCTTTTTCCGCTGGACGAACTTGGCGCCCCCCGGCCCTCGGGGGTTATTTTAGGGCGCAGCTGTGCCCACGGCCTATTTTTGGCACACGGATGTGCCTCGCAAAGTCTCGCGCCATTCCGAGTCCGGCGGACGAAGTTGGCCAGCGCCACCTCCCCAAGGCTATAGCCCACATGTTTTTGTGGCCTTTTTCCGCTAGACGAACTGGGCGCCCCGGCCTTCGGGCGGTTATTTTTGGGAGCGGCTGTGCCCGCGGCCTATTTTTGGCACACGGAGGTGCCTCGCAAAGTCTCGCGCCATTCCGAGTCAGGCGGACGAAGTGGGCCAGCCCCCACCCCCCCAAGGCTATAGCCCACCCGTTTTTGTGGCCTTTTTCCGCTGGACGAACTTGGCGCCCCCGGCCTTCGGGCGGGTTATTTTTGGGCGCGGCTTTGCCCGCGGCCTATTTTTGGCACACGGAGGCCCCTCGCAAAGTCTCGCGGCATTCCGAGTCCGGCGGACGAAGTTGGCCAGCCCCACCCCCCAAGGCTATAGCCCACCCCGTTTTTGTGGCCTTTTTCCGCTGGATGAACTTGGCGCCCCCGGCCTTCGGGCGGTTATTTTTGGGCGCCGGCTTTGGCTGCGGCCTATTTTTGGCACACGGAGGCCCCACACAAAGTCTCGCGGCATTACGAGTCCGGCGGACGAAGTGGGCCAGCCCCACCCCCCAAGGCTATAGCGCGCCCGTTTTTGTGGCCTTTTTTCCGCTGGACGAACTTTGCGCCCCCCGACTGTCGGGCGGTTATTTTTTGGGTACGGCTTTGCCCGCGGCCTATTTTTGGCACATGGAGGACCCTCCGCAAAGTCTCGCGGCATTCCGAGACCGGCGGATGAAGTTGGCCAGCCCAACCCCCCAAGGCTATAGCCCACCCCGTTTGTGTGGCCTTTTTCCGCGGGACGAACTTGGCGCCCCGGCCTTCGTGCTGTTATTTTTTGGGTGAGGCTTTGTCCGCGGCCTATTTTTGGCACACGGAGGCGCCTCGCAAAGTCTCGCACCATTCCGAGTCCGGCGGACGAAGTTGGCCAGCCCCATCCCGCATGGCTATAGCCCACCCGTTTTTGTGGCCTTTTTCCGCTGGACGAACTTGGCGCTCCGGCCTTTCGGGCGGTTATTTTTGGGCGCGGCTTTGCCCGCGGCCTATTTTTGGCACACGGAGGCCCCTCGCAAAGTCTCGCGGCATTCCGAGTCCGGCGGACGAAGTGGGCCAGCCCCACCCCCAAGGCTATAGCCCACCCGTTTTTGTTGCCTTTTTCCGCTGGACGAACTTGGCGCCCCGGCCTTCGGGCGGTTATTTTTGGACATGGCTTTGACCGCGGCCTATTTTTGGCACACGGAGGCCCCTCGCAAAGTCTCGCACCATTCCGAGTCCGGCGGACGAAATTGGCCAGCCCCACCCCCCTAGGCTATAGCCCACCCGTTTTTGTGGGCTTTTTCCACTGGACGAACTTGGCGCTCCGGCCTTTGGGTGGTTATTTTTGGGTGCGGCTGTGCCCGTGGCCTATTTTTGGCACGCGGAGAGGCCCTCGCAAAGTCTCACGCCATTCCGAGTCCGGCGGACGAAGTTGGCCAGCCCCACCCCCGAAGGCTATAGCCCACCTCTTTTTGTGGCCTTTTTCCGCTGGACGAACTTGGCGCCCCGGCCTTCGGGCCGTTATTTTTTGGGCGTGGATTTGCCCGCGGCCTATTTTTGGCACACGGAGGCCCCTCGCAAAGTCTCGTGGCATTCCGAGTCCGGCGGACGAAGTGGCCAGCCCCACCCCTCAAGGCTATAGCCCACCCGTTTTTGTGGCCTTTTTCCGCTGGACGAACTTGGCGCTCCGGCCTTCGGGCGGTTATTTTTGGGCGCGGCTTTGCCCGCGGCCTATTTTTGGCACACGGAGGCCCCTCGCAAAGTCTCGCGCCATTCCGAGTCCGGCGGACGAAATTGGCCAGCCCCACCCCCCTAGGCTATAGCCCACACCGTTTTTGTGGGCTTTTTCCACTGGACGAACTTGGCGCCCCGGCCTTCGGGCAGTTATTTTTTGGGCACGGCTTTGCCCGCGGCCTATTTTTGGCACACGGAGGCCCCTCGCAAAGTCTCGCGCATTCCCGAGCCCGGCGGACGAAGTTGGCCAGCCCCACCCCCCAAGGCTATAGCCCACCCGTTTTTGTGGCCTTTTCCCGCTGGAGGAACTTGGCGCCCCAGCCTTCGGGCGGTTAATTTTGGGCGCGGCTTTGTCCGTGGCCTATTTTTGGCACACGGAGACCCCTCGGAAAGTCTCGCGTCATTCCGAGTCCGGCGGACGAAGTTGGCCAGCCCCACCCCCCCAATTCTATAGCCCACCCGTTTTTGTGGCCTTTTTTCCGCTGGACGAACTTGGCGTCCAGCTTCGCGCGGTTATTTTTGGGGTGCGGCTCTGCCCGCGGCCTATTTTTACACACGGAGGCACCTCGCAAAGTCTCATGCCATTCCGAGTCCGGCGGACGAAGTTGGCCAGCCCCACCCCCCAAGGCTATAGCCCGTCCGTTTTTGTGGGCTTTTTCTGCTGGACGAACTTGGCGCCCCGGCCTTCGGGCGGTTATTTTTGGGCGCCGCTGTGCCCCGCGGACTATTTTTGGCACACGGAGACGCCTCGCAATGCCTCAGACCATTCCGAGTCCGGCGGACGAAGTCGGCCCGCCCCACCCCCCAAGGATATAGCCCACCCTTTTTTGTGGCCTTTTTCCGCTGGACGAACTTGGCGCCCCCGGCCTTCAGGCGGTTATTTTTGGTGTGGCTGTGCCCGCGGCCTATTTTTGGCACACGGAGGCGCCTCGCAAAGTCTCACGCCATTCCGAGTCTGGCGGACGAAGTTGGCGAGCCCCCACCCCCCAAGGCTATAGCCCACCCGTTTTTGTGGGATTTTTCCGCTGGACGAACTTGGCGCCCCGGCCTTCGGGCGGTTATTTTTGGGCGCGGCTGTGCCCGCAGCCTATTTTTGGTACGCGGAGGTGCCTCGCAATTCTCGCGCCATTTCCGAGTCCGGCGGACGAAATGGGCCAGCCCCTACCCCCCCAAGGTTATAGCCCACCCCGTTTTTGTGGGCTTTTTCCGCTGGACGAACTTGGCGCCCCGCCTTCGGGCGGTTATTTTTGGGCGCGGCTGTGCCCGCAGCCTATTTTTGGTACACGGAGGTGCCTCGCAATTCTCGCGCCATTCCGAGTCCGGCGGACGAAATGGGCCAGCCCCACCCCCTCAAGGCTATTGCCTACCCATTTTTGTGGGCTTTTTCCGCTGGACGAACTTGGCGCCCCGGCCTTCGGGCGGTTATTTTTTGGCGCGGCTGTGCATGCGGCCTATTTTTGGCACACGGAGGCGCCTCGCAAAGTCTCACGCCATTCCGAGTCCGGCGATCGAAGTTGGCCAGCCCCACCCCCCAAGGTTATAGCCCACCCCGTTTTTGTGGCCTTTTTCCGCTGGACGAACATGGCCCACCCCGGCCTTCGGGCGGTTATTTTTGGGCGTGGGTGTGCATGCGGCCTATTTTTGGCACACGGAGGCGCCTCGCAAGGTCTCGCGCAATTCCGAGTCCGGCGGACGAAGTTGGCCAGCCCCACCCCCCAAGGCTATAGCCCACCCGTTTTTGTGGCTTTTTTCCGCTGGACGAACTTGGCGCCCCTGCCTTTGGGCGGTTATTTTTGGGTGCGGCTGTGCCCGTAGCCTATTTTTGGTACACGGAGGCGCCCTCACAAAGTCTCGCGCAATTCCCGAGTCCGGCGGACGAAGTTGACCAGCCCCCACCCCCCCAAGGTTATAGCCCACCCGTTTTTGTGGCCTTTTTCCGCTGGACGAACTTGGCGCCCCGGCCTCCGTCGAGTTATTTTTGGGAGCGGCTTTACCCGCGGACTATTTTTGGCACACGAGGCCCCCTCGCAAAGTCTCGCGGCATTCCGAGTCCGGCGGACGAAGTTGGCCAGCCCCACCCCCCCAAGGCTATAGCCCATCCATTTTTGTGGGCTTTTTCCGCTGGACGAACATGGCACCCCCGGCCTTCGGGCGGTTATTTTTGGGCGCGGCTGTGCCCGCTGCCTATTTTTGGCACACGGAGGTGCCTCGCAAAGTCTCACGCCAGTTCCGCTTCCGGCGATCGAAGTTCGGCCAGCCCCACCCCCCAAGGCTATAGCCCTCCCCGTTTTTGTGGCCTTTTTCCGCTGGACGAACTTGGCGCCCCGGCCTTCGTGGGGTTATTTTTGGGCGCGCTTAGGCCGCGCCTATTTTTGACACATGGAGGCCCCTCGTAAAGTCTCGCGGCATTCCGAGTCCGGCGGACGAAGTTGGCCAACCCCCACCCCCCAAGGCTATAGCCCATCCGTTTTTGTGGCCTTTTTCCGCTGGACGAACATGGCACCCCGGCCTTCGGGCGGTTATTTTTGGGCGCTGCTGTGCGCGCGGCCTATTTTTGGCACACCGGAGGCACCTCGCAAAGTCTCGCACCATTCCGAGTCCAGCGATCGAAGTTGGCCAGCCCCACCCCCCGAGGCTATAGCCCACCCGTTTTTGTGGCCTTTTTCTGCTGGACGAACTTGGCGCCCCGGCGTTCGGGCAGTTATTTTTGGGCGCAGGCTTTGTCCGCGGCCTATTTTTGGCACACACGGAGGCCCCTCGCAAAGTCTCGTGGCATTCCGAGTCCGGCGGATGAAGTTGGCCAGCCCACCCCCCAAGGCTATAGCCCATCCCGTTTTTGTGGGCTTTTTCCGCTGGACGAACATGGCACCACCCGGCCTTCGGGCGGTTATTTTTGCGCGCGGCTGTGCCTGCTGCCTATTTTTGGCACAACGGAGGTGCCTCGCAAAGTATCGCGCCATTCCGAGTCGGCGATCGAAGTTTGGCCAGCCCCACCCCCCAAGGCTATAGTCCACCCGTTTTTTGTGGGCTTTTTCCGCTGGACGAACATGGCACCCCCCGGCCTTCGGGCGGTTATTTTTGGGCGCGGCTGTGCCCAGCGGCCTATTTTTGGCACACGGAGGCGCCTCACAAAGTCTCGCGCCATTCCGAGTCCGGCGATCGAAGTTGGCCAGCCCCACCCCCCAAGGCTATAGCCCACCCGTTTTTGTGCGCTTTTTCCGCTGGACGAACATGGCAGCCCCGGCCTTCGTGCAGTTATTTTTGGGCACCGGCTTTGACCGCGGCCTGTTTTTGGCACACGGAGAACCCTCGCAAAGTCTCGCGGCATTCTCAGTCCGGCGGACGAAATTGGCCAGCCCCACCCCCCAAGGCTATAGCCCACCCGTTTTTGTGGGCTTTTTTCCGCTGGACGAACTTGGCGCCCCCGGCCTTCGGGCGGTTATTTTTGGGCGTGGCTTTGCCCGCGGCCTATTTTTCGCACACGGAGGCCCCTCGCAAAGTCTCGTGGCATTCCGAGTCCGGCGGACGAAGGGGGCCGCCCCACCCCCCAAGGCTATAGCCCACCCGTTTTTGTGGCCTTTTTCCGCTGGACGAACTTTGCGCCCGGCCTTCGGGTGGTTATTTTTGGGCGCGGCTTTGTCCGCGTCTTATTTTTGGTACACGGAGGCCCCTCGCAAAGTCTCGCGGCATTCCGAGTCCGGCGGATGAAGTGGGCCAGCCCCACCCCCCAAGGCTTATAGCCCATCCGTTTTTGTGGCCTTTTTCCGCTGGAACGAACTGGGTGCCCCCGGCCTTCGGGAGGTTATTTTTGGGCGCGGCTTTGCCCGGGCCCTATTTTTTTGCACACGGAGGCCCCTCTCAAATTCTCGCGGTATTGCGAGTCCGGCGGACGAGGTTGGCCAGCCCCACCCCCCAAGGCTATAGCCCACCCGTTTTCGTGGCCTTTTTCCGCTGGACCGAACTTGGGGCCCCGGCCTTCGGGCGGTTATTTATGGACGCGGCTTTGTCCGTGGCCTATTTTTGGGCACCAACGGAAGCCCCTCGCAAAGTCTCGCGGCATTCCTAGTCCGGCGGACGAAGTTTGCCTGCCCCCACCCCCCAAGGCTATAGCCCACCCGTTTTTCTGGCCTTTCTCCGCTGACGAACTTGGCGCCCCGGCCTTCAGGCGGTTATTTTTGGGCGCGGCTTGGCCCATGGCCTATTTTTGGCACACCCCGGAGGCCCCTCGCAAAGTCTTGCGGCATTCCGAGTCAGCGGACGAAGTTGGCCCAGCCCCCACCCCCCCAAGGCTATAGCCCACCCGTTTTTGTTGCCTTTTTCCGCTGGACGAACTTGGCGCCCCGGCCTTCGGGCGGTTATTTTTGGGCGCGGCCTTGCCCGCGGCTTATTTTTGGCACACGGAGGCCCCCTCGCAAAGTCTCGTGGCATTCCGAGTCCGGCGGACGAAGTTGTCCAGACCCCACCCCCCAAGGCTATAGCCCATCCGTTTTTGTGGGCTTTTTCCGCTTGACGAACATGGCACCCCCGGCCTTCGGGCGGTTATTTTTGCGCGCGCCTGTGCCTGCTGCCTATTTTTGGCACACGGAGGTGCCTCGCAAATTATCGAGCCATTCCAAGTCCGGCGATCGAAGTTGGCCAGCCCCACCCCCCAGGCTATAGCCCACCCGTTTTTGTGGGCTTTTTTCCGCTGGACGAACATGGCACCCCCCGGCCTTCGGGTGGTTATGTTTGTGCGCGCGGGTGTTCCCGC
>BTHF01000185.1:0-30000 GCA_033242345.1 Citrus unshiu
GGCGCTTCATGGGACGGGCGTTCGCAGTCCCCCTCCCCTCTAATCTAACCTTACCTCGCTCGCCCAGGCCTGCCGGCACAATAAGAGAATGAGGGAGCTAATCCGCTTGCTTGTGCAGGCGAGGACCGCTCGGCTAGGGCGCGCCAGAGGAGCTTCGAGTGACTTGATTCTTTGCTCTTCGACAGCCCTCACTCGAAGCTCTGCCCTTTGTTTTGCCCCGTGCTGTCTTCCTCCAGTTGACCCCACCCAACCCCATAGGCCAGGCCGAAAAAGGTTGCAATCAATTGCCCTTCCCGTTCTCATCAAACAAAAGACTACCATACACGCCTTTTCTTTTGCCGGCAAGCTACCCTCGCCTACCTCATCTATAATAGGCATTTCTATCCGCCCGCGCGCGAGATCAGATCGACTACTCTACTACCATCATGCCGAAGGTCTTTTCTTCAATAGGGACGGATAATGAATAGCTTCTTCAGAATCTTAGAGGCCCTGCAGCCGCACCGCATCATTCAATTGTTCTGTCATAAAGAAAGGAGGAAAGATTTTTTTGATTAATCGCCTGAACCTGCCTTTCTTTCTTTGCCAGGAGGGGTGGCCCAATCACTAATAGATCTCTCAACGAGAGCCTCATTCTGTCTAGAGGAAATTGCTTCGGTGGATCCAGTTGATTAAGTCGTTGGTTGCATGCTTTTTCTTTTTGGTAGAGGCCCCCACCTCCCACGGCTACAGCCAGCACCAGTTCATTCAGTCAATGAAGCTGCAGTCGGTTCTGATGATTATGCCGTTGATTCGGTAGATGAGTCAGTCGGGATTCAGACGAGAACATTGAACAAATGATTCTAGGGTTTGAGGTTGAACCCTGCCTCTATCCACGGGAGAAAAAGCACTGCTTGTCACATGACTTCTACTTTTTTCTAGGAACAACAACAAGAGAAGCTGGTCACAAGCGGATTTCTTTGTTTTCATCACATGACTTCGACTGAACTCGAAGTCCTTTCCTCTCAATTCAATTGTTGGAAATGAACGAAGGCTATCAATTGATGTTTGTTCACAGTTCTGTTCTACCCCCAAGAGGGGGATTTGACAAACCCGCTTTTGATCTCATTCACATTCACCGTTTGGAAAAGCAATAGGCCAAAACCGATGGATTGAAGAAACCATCCCCTCTTGAATCTGAGCTTGAATCGGATTCCAAAGAATGCACGCATCCACGTCGATCTACTTTTGATGTCAATCCCCGTTTCGAAATCAGCTTGAGGACAAAATATTACATATTACCTCCCTCCAGATCGTGATGAGAGGAAGCCAACCAAGTGCCCTCATTTCAAAGATTTAGGGATTTGCCTGTTGTTGTCGATGTCACCAAAACGGCTATTGTTATATATTTATATAACACTCGAATGAACCGAACCGAAAAAGCTTCTGTTCACAGCGTTTTCCTTCGTTGCTTGTCGTCATCTTAATTCATGCTCGATGGGGTCTCAGTGTAGAGAGGATCGACTGTCAATTTCCCATCCCGCTCCACTCCATGCCGTTCCTTAAGTGCAAAATCTTCAATTTATTCTTTTTAGAATTACTCGTAGTATAAGCATCACTGAACTTAGCGAAGCGGAATCGCTAACTGTCGGAAGCGATATTGATATTATTGTATAGAGTGTAGCCGATCCACTGTCTTCTGCTCTCCTGAGAGCCTTTTATGATCCGCTAGAAACGAAGGATTCTAATAATTTTTTTCCATCAAACCTCTCCAACGCTTAAATCAAGGGATTCGATTCTCTTTTACGCTAGGTAATTACTAAGACCGAGAACTCGATTGCGTCCAGCCTTAGTTCTCGTTGGTAGTGAAGGAAAGGCTTTTAGTGAGCCAGTAAACGGTGAATCTTAGGAGATTGAAGGGTAGGTAGAATTAGCAACTAGAAGTGGAGGACATAATACTACCAGAAGAAGGGGCTGAAAGACTACTCGCGGGAGCACCTACTATACTATACCTTAGTAGGCTGGAAAGCCGGATAGTAGGAAGGGGGGCTCCTATGCCCCTACAGCATAAAACAGAGGGTTGAAAAGGGCTCTCTCTCTGATACGCCCTATAGTCCCGGAACTTCACTAGCTAAAGCCGATACCAAGAGAAAGAACAAGGATTTCTCTCTGAAGCAGAACTACTGGACAGAGTGCTGGCCGAATTTCAATCTGGTCAAGATATGGCCTGTGAGAGTGAGAAGGAAGATGTGATATTGTACTCATGGGGCTCGCAGGTCTTCTAAGCGATGAATTTCGTGCCTTAAATAATATAATATAAATAATACTTATCTACTCTGACGAATAAAAGCAGTTATTTAAAGCATTAATAAGAGTTAGTTTACGATTCCTGTGATAGTTGCGACAGAAGAGGGAACCGCTTACACGTAATACACTCTATCATGAAATTCAATGTGGCAGAGTTTTCGCCATTGGTGGTTACTTTCCTATGATCTTTCCTCTCCCCTTTTACAATGAAATATTAGTCGTCCTCTTGTAGAATAGGCTTGCTCGCTATAAAGGACTTTTTCAATGGAATGATCATAAGGTATCATAGCATAGCGACTTCTTTCTTTCTGAGATAAAGTAAGCTAGTAGATAGAGAGCAGGTGCATTGATTGAGATTGAATGCCCCAACTCGGAAGCATGTCTTTGTCTTTTCTTTATCATAGTTTGGCTTGCTTAAAGAACTAAAATGGAATTAAAAAGAGGGTTTGTTTTTTGGTATCCTTCCTCCACAATAAAAGCGGCGAATCTGGTGAAACCGGGGAGAAACGAAGGTTGTGCTAGCGGGGAATGTGCTGCAAGAAAATAGCATATAGGGAAGAAAAGCAGCAGATTGCGCGGCACCTCTATCAGGATTAGCTTCGCGAGCTGCCGCGCTACAACTAGTAACAATAGAGGACCAACGATGACCCACGGTCAGCGAAGGAGGAGTAGGAGAAGCTAATTTGTACGGAATCGAATGATTTGAGAAAAAGAAAAAGGATGCAATTTTCATTGAGAAACCGATGGGTTTTGTATATGTGTCTCTTTTCTATTATTTGCTGGGTTTGGGACTGGGGGCTGACTTGGGGAGCCCCTCTTTTCATTTTAGATGATCTGCTTTTTATTTCTGGGATGGATAAACAGCCTATTTCTATGGAGGGTGGTATAAGCGAAGCCGGTCCTTCGAACCGACCTCCAATGACTGAACCTGCTATCGATCTGAACCGACCTCCGGCCCCTGAGCCGGAGCCTGCCCCCCTCGTCGGACCTACTGGAACTGGAAGCCGAGAATCAGAGACTTCGCGAAGCCAACCAAAAACTTTCAAGAGCTTATAAGAGCTTCAGGGAGATCAACAAGAAAGGGTTGGCTCTTATTGAAGAGCAAGAGAAGCTGCTCGAGAAACCCTAGAAAAATAATGAAGATAGCGCAAGAGCGCTAGAACTAGACGATATATTAAAGGAAGAAAAAAAAAAAAAGAATGCAAAAATAGGGGCCAAAAATAAGTCAATATAAACTTGGAAGTTTTTAGAAAAGAAAGACTGAGATGTGGCAGAAAATACCCCGAATGGGTGTAGAATCAACTCGCAGAAATGCCCGGTCAAAGAAGGGCTTGCTAGAACTCTGAAGAAAGGCTTAAAGCAGAGTTTTCTCACTAACTCAGGAAAGGCTCAATCATCAGAAATGGTTCGAGGAGAGCTTCAATCGAAAAAGCCTACTTATTCTACTCGAAAACCCTATTAGGCAGTAGTGGCAAGCACAGCAGAAAGGAGCTTTCCTAGATGTCAGGCGGGGGAATCCTCATTGTGTACTACCTAGCCGACTCTCTTAGTGTATCACCGGAGTATATCTAATGTCTCCCTAATGCAGCTACGAAGGGCAATGCTTTGTGGAAACCGGGCACTGAAAGAGATATTTCAATGGATACTTCAAAAGCACTAAGACAGTCGGAAGCGCCCCAAGCATGATCTGAAATCATACCATTAGGGCTTCCTTCCAGTGGTTGCTCCGTTCCTTCCTCCTGCAATGAGGCAGATCGCTGAGGAAGCTATTTCCTAACCAGAAAACGAGAAAGGGAACCTAATGTTCCACCCCATTGACTGGCAAAAGTACTGATAAAACCCCCATTTCTTTAGCAAAGAATGAACAACATTGAGCTAGCACGTCAGACTTGCCTGTCTACTTGAGGGAAGGTGTGAATCCTGTCTTCTTTGAACAGCAATCGCGTAATAATTCTCGCCTGTTATTGTCGGGTTTGGCTAGCCCATTTCCTTTCAGTATAAAACTAGAGTTGTTAGTTTGCTAGAACAGGGCTTTTTGATTAGGAAAACCTATAATGAACCGAGAAGTTCGATTTGGAACTACTATACTACAACCCCCGCTCCTGACCTACCAAGCGCTAAGCGTACCTACATTAATATACTTTCAGACATAGCTCCGGATGGTGTTCATTCTAGTTCTTTTGCAACTGATTATGAAACTCATTTCGCAGTATAGGGAGGTGGGTTTAAAGACGGAAAGGAAGAAAAAGCTCAACGCGCGCCGGAGACTGATGAGGCATAGGATGGATCCGCTTCAACCGGAATCGTTGCCCGACCAACTGTTCATTCTGTCTTTACCTCAGGGAGTTTCGAGCTCTGTCCCTATCTGAAGCACAGGGAGACCCCGTTCCATCGGTTGATACTTAATAAGATAAATAGGTTCCTAGACAAAGTGCATCCGCCGAAGCAACAACAAGAGACAAAGCATCGGGTCCTGGATAAGATGCAGTAGAGAACAGCACTGCAAAGAAGCGCGCAAGCAACTTCGATTCGCTTTCCATCGGATAGGCAAAGATTGATTTCAAGTATACCGCGATGAGAAAGCAATATAGGCCGGCCGGAAACGGACCAAATGCTGCTGCTGCTTCTGAGTTCGCATGACTTCGCTCTCGTTGTGCGTGGACTTTCTAATCGAACTAAGATGGATCGGGCTGTTGGCTCAGAGAAGGTTTGCTCGGGGAAGGAATAACAACAAGCTTTTAAGGCTAAAGAATAAAGGAATTCTTTTCCATGGGCGGTGGGAGGGGAAGCTAAAGTAAGCGACTCAGAAAGGTCAGGTGGTTTTATATCTCAGACTGCGCATGGAGTCAAAGTGGTAAGGCACCGGTTTTTGGAGCGGAACAAGTGCCTTAGATACGAAGTCCAATCAAATCACTGACAATCGTTCGAATGCGTTATCGGAAATCGTCGCACCAGATCGTAACGCGGCATCGTAGCTTCCTGCCTCGCGCCAGCCCCGGTCTTGTGGTCTTCCTTTCGGTGATGTCCATTTTCACCTAACGCGCGGTCGGCACGAGCATGATCGTTATCTACAAAATTCTTCGCTCCAAAGCGTGCAACATGATCTTTTTTGAAGCAAGGGCCCCCCAAGGGGTATAATTCAGTGCTTCTTAGGATATTGGCCTTCCTCAGCAAAGGGATCCGCTTCCTAAGATGACCCTTCCCAGCTCTATGCTTAAGACAAAGCAGCTCTCTAAGGCTTTCCAGCGCCAGACACATACCTAGCTCACACCTTAACTGAAGGAAGGTGCTCCACAAGACTGGCTTCGCCGCCCTCCCGGCTCTTTAAGTGAAGATGTTTTCCTGTTCAAAGTGTGGGAGTTATTCAAGTTTTTATCAAAAGAAATAGTTGAAACGGTATGGATGAATCTAAAGCTCATTCTATAGGTCTTGCTTATGATAAACTGATGCTGGAGCATAGGACTTATGAGCCATCCATTCCAATGAGGGAGGGCAAAATCAAGTGATATATCCTTGGTTAACCGACATGTGAGATTGTATTTTAGATATTGTCTCGCGGAAGAAATGAGAGCATTGACATTCAATCTGGCATAGTCTCTTACGAAATTGAGTTCTTAGGTCTCAAAGCCTTATTTTTGCGTTGTACCCATCCACTGCCTAAAAGAACTACCCTTTGGTAAAGAAATCCTAAAGAAATTCAGGTAAAGTCCTTTTATGTTCAAATCTCTAGTGTAGTGGCTGCTTCCCTCTACAACTACATCATAAGAAGAAGGCAAAAGGGGAAGGCGAACCCGACCTGGCTGACTTGATTGTTTGTTGAGTTTACCTATTTCCTTGTATTCTACGCTTTAACTGGAACCAGTGCTTTTAGAGTGACTTTCCCACCCTAGGAGAAGGCAGGAGGAAAGTCTTTGCTTTCTGGCTAAGACATCCGATTCGATCAGGTGAAAAACGACTTCTAAGAACGGTTTTTTCCCGCAAATTGCATAAGATAAGCAGTCAGCATCTTTTCTGTGTCTGTTATTTCTCTCACTGGATTTGGATTATGAAGGAATTGGATTGAGAAGCTCCGCCCAGTAGTGCTCTTTGAGCTTGATTGCTCCGAGCCGGTCCCCGGTAGTGTAAGATCTTCCCTGCCATAATTCATGTTGAGAAGTCGGGATTAAAGGCTATACCAAGACAAGAATTCTTACTAATAATAAGAAAGGGTTAAGGGCCTCCAAGGCCTATAAATAGAAGCTTCTTTCAGTCTCTATTTGGCAAAGGGAGACGGGGGGGGGGGGGGGGGGGGGGGGGGGGGGCCTTAGAAGTCGGCAAGAAAGAGCTTTAGCCGCTGGAAGACTTGAAAGAATTCAACAAGAAATACAAACCGTGGAAAACGAGAAGCTCCAACACGAGCAAATGCTCGGTCTGTTCTGGGAGCATCCGCCTGCTCTCGATCCTGATTGATTGCTTTAGTCGATCTCTTTTCTTGACACTCCTCCTCTGCGCCGTGCCCTGGATATGCCATTTCCGCTAACACCTCGGTTTAAGCCACTTCCTCAAAACCAATAGTCGAATCTCTTGAACTTTTTTGGGGTTACCCCCATTCTCATAAAACCTGATCTTGGTATTGAGCTTTCTCCTGTTGAGGATCCTTATTCTTATTCAGTCGATCAGGTAATCCATTTTCCTTAGTTAGTCAATCAGTGGGAAACCCCCCCTTCAGTCTCGCATCTTCGGACGTTGTCTCAGCAGATTGTCTCGTCTCAGCTTCGTTCCCCTTAGTCGAGTAACCTTCGCTCCTGTCCCCCCAAACAAAGACTCCTGAGAGCATATTTCACTACTTTCCCGTTGGTCGGCTGCTACATTCGCTGCTGGAGAAGAGGAACCCTTGAGATCGGCGGAACACCGGTTGTTCTCTTTCCACCCCGCTCTCTCTCGTTGAAAGAGGAAGATGCTTTGAGACAAATACCTTATTTATTTACCTGCGGCAAGAAAAAGAACTCTTCTGTCCTAGCCTCTGTACCCCTATTCCTAGCCTAGCCTCTTACCCCGAGATGTGAGAATGAGCTCAAGTAGCCTTCGTCCACATCTCCCTAGAAAGGGGAGAAAGAAGGAAGACTCCCGAACACAGATGATAGAAATAGTTCTACCGATGATGTATCTCAAATTTCCGAATAGAATCATATCAAAAGGACGTAGAAATGCAGCTTTTGTTAAAGTAATTTGCCCCCTTTTATTGAATCTGATCCGAGGTGAGACTTTAATGAGCTCAGTTTAAGCTCCGGATAAGAACTGGGGAACAAAGGCCGGAGGGTCAAAAAGAAGTGACAGAGAAGTCAACCTTGGAATCTACTTCACTAGATGGAACTCAAAAGCTCCAACTCCTGATGAGTTTACATCAAAAATACGGGGTTTCCTTAAAATGTATCGATTTTGATGTCACTCTTGGGAAGGAAAAGGAGTTTATACATTTTTCACGGGGTTTTGTCAACATTGACATTGTTGGAGTGCAGCTACTCGGCTAACAAGGGTTGGAGTTGAAAACCACTTCGACTAAAGGAGAGGAGTGAAGCTCAGTCATATACCCCCCTTCTCTTCGATCTATCTTCCGGTTTGGAAAGGGGGTGGAGGCTTTACTTCGAGTTGTGAAATCTGTAACTTCGAGGTTTCAGGTATTATATTTAGGTCTAATACTATTGAGCTGTTTGATGATGTGGCATCCACTCCAGCCTCTTTCTTACTACTAGTGGCATTTCTTTAAGATTTAAAAGCGCATTCCTCCTAACTCCCAACAGCTTCTCAAGCAGCTTTTTCTTTCACAACTCCTTCCCTCCTGAAATCTGGCAAACAATGCCCATTTAAGCACCAAGCGGATCTTTCCCCCAATTGACTCAGCTGCTATTGAATCCAAGCCGGTTAGAATGGACCCTTTTGAATGGGAAGAGGAAAGGAGATAGAGCCACGAAGAAAAGAAAACCTTCATAAACACGAGATGAGACAAAAAGAAAGAGAGATCGATTCATTAGGCCTTCTGGAGATCGAGATGTGAGAAAGAGTCAGTGACTGAGGGTAAAAAAAAATATATAATAAAGAAAAAACCATTAGAGCTAAGTCCGGATAAAAGGAAGAAGACGGCGCTAGATAAGAAGTTCTTGGAGGAAGAGTAGCTCTTGTCTCTTTCCCGGCAATGTCAGATCAGGAAGAGCTGGCTTGACTTTATTATTGTCTTTCCTTTATTCTATGCTCTTTAGTGAGGGAGGAAGAATAGATAGAAAGAAAATGGGCTACTTTCTTCCTTCGAGTTCGATCCCCGTACTGTGCCTATTCACTCTTCCTAAGGCTTTCGAGAAGGGATTGATTCTATTCACAGACAGCTTTCCTTTCTTGTCCACGCTTTGAAGGCTATGAGACAGATTCACAGTAAGCAAGCTCTTGCTTTTCCCCCCTTGCCATCTATTCATGCTTGGCACACTAAGAGAGGAAGACAGGAGAATCTTTCTTTTCTTCCAAAAAAAGCCCAAAAAAGCCATCTTTCGTGGGGTTGATGTGTGATTGCCTATTGATGGACTTTCTCGGGCCTTTTGGCGTATCCTTTTTTGGTAGGTTTTTACGGAGTGTCGAGTCACATAAGAAGCGATTATTCTTGTTGAGGGCGCCTCTGCTTTGGAAAACTCTTTTGCTCTAACTCGGATAAGGTTCTTAAAGTAGCTGATGATCTCTTGTTCACTGTACGTACTGAAAAGAACAACAGAAAGCCGTAGCCAAATAGATCTTGCTTGAAGAAAGGAGCGTAGTTAGAAAGGCAGAAAGACTCCTTTCATCACCCATCTTGGCCTTATGTTTCTCTGAGCCGCGAAAGCTCTCTCTTACTTAATTAGTAGTTTGCTGTAATAAGAAAGGTGTTGCTATTCAACGATGCGGCAAATCATCTATTCCATAAAAACTCACTTAACACTTTCTCATTCACACCGCCCGACTAGTGCGCAATAAAGACCAAGGCAAAGCCTTTTATTTCTAATTCAAGAATTCTGAGGGAAGTGCTATTCAATTGACCATGAGGCTCTACCCTTCCTTTCCTTACCGAATTCATTCTAGGCGAAAGAGTCCTCGCGCCAGGAGCGCTGCTGTAAGCAGTTATGATCTCAAGCACCTAACCTTTGTTGTGAGGACTTATTCGGGGGAATACCCAATTCGCGTAAAGAGAGGGCGCCTTACTAAATAGGGGCACTTAGCTTTCCCACGAAGGTCAGTGAGAAGCTTGTAAGTTCTGCTTTAAGCTATGGGCTTCCCTAGAGGGATGAGGTGGTCGTACCGCTTCTGGGACCACGATATGCACCACCAGGGGCTGTTTTTTCGACAGGAGTTTGATACCCTCCGCAGGTAAGCTTTTCTTCTGTGATATTTCCTTCTTCGTTTGTTTTGGGTCGCTCCATCACTCACTCCGCTATAAGAATTGAGTAAGCCGATCTCGACTTCTCATAGACTGGATTGTCAGAATCTGCTCGCAAACAAACTTGCTTCTTGCCCATGTACTCGTAAGGTATCCCTTAATCTTTAGCCTCCTCTTGATCAGGGTTTCCCCCTTCCTTTAGTATTTCTAATAAATAGAAGCAGATATAGTTAACCGAAGGCCTTTTGACTGTTATAGTCTCTCGCTTGGACTCTTCTCACGAATTGGATTCGAACCACCACAACCAAGAAGGCCCTACTTGACCAAGCAAATAGTAGATCGTGAGTTCTTAGGAACACACACACCTCTATTAGGGGATCGGCTCGAACGCTGAACTTACCACTTTGAGCCCCCGATAGAAGGCTTTCCTAACAAAAGATGTCTCTCCATCAGTCTGAAACCTAAACCTCCGAATCCGAATAATGTGCCGTGCTGATCCTCTAAGAAAAGTTAAGTTCTGCAGAGTCACAAAGATCTTGATCCCCAAAAAGGACTAAGGCGGTTCCAAGGCGAGGTCTTGTCAGAGCCTGATGTGCCCTGTACCTGGTCCTTGCTATCTCTTCTACGGATTTCCGCCTCCTCTTCAGAAGCGACATCCTTTTGGTGACTTTATGGGCTAAAGCGAATGAACGAAACCAAAGAGTCAGATTCGGGAAATCGGTAAACTAACCTACGGGAGTCTTAAAATCCGGTGGAACCGAAAGAACGCGAAGAAGGCCTGGGAAGCTTAAAGCATCAAGGACCACACGCGGAGCATCCATGAAGAGAAAGATTCAGCCGTGAAAATACGGGCCGGCATCCTTAGAGCGAAAGGGACTTTCCTTTGGGGGGCTTTTTCCATATCTCCCGAGCTAACTCAGTATATATGGATGGAACGAGAAGGACTTTTATGATATGACACAGGGCGAGGTCGAAATGGGGTGTATGTATTGTATTTCCCTCCTCACCGTAAGCTGCCTTGTCCCCCCCTCAACTAGAAAAAAGATACATATACCATGGACTCTGGCCTAAGGGCCTTCGTCCCCGCGCAATTCAGCTCTTCTGTAACGGTAAGGAACCACCACTATCTTCTGGCTCTGAGGCGGAATTGGCATCGTGCTGCCAGAGGAAAGCGAATGTACGAGAGTCGCTTCCAACCCCCGCTTAGAAAGGAAAGGAAAGAGAAGAGCATATAGAGGAAGGGAATGAGATGAAAGTACGGAAATACGGACATGAGCCCGCACAAACAAGCTCTCAGGCAAAAAGAATTGGAAATAGGCCCACCCTTTTTCTAGAACTGTTCAGAAGAACAGATAGGAGAAAGCCGATCAACAGGCTACAGACACCACTTCTCGAGATCTCGCTTAGTCTTTGAATAGAGCCGCAAACCAGATGTTGCTGTGCCGGAATGATCTTGCCGTACCGCTATTACCCTACACGAAGAGAGTAGATGAAAAAACCAAAAGAAAGGTAATGGGGTACTCCATCGCTACAGATTACCGACACCTGCCAAAGTCCACTCGCTATTAGCTCGCTTAAATCTCTTCACTCGCATAGTAAACTGCGCTCCAGCAATTCAATGATCTCTGTGACTTAGCTATCAAGGTCACTCGCCGAACTCTTTCAGCCATGCAACACTATGCAGAATTGAGGTTTTTATTCCTCGCCAAGGCTTTCACAGCATCAGCCCTAACGGATTCGGTGAAGCATACTTAATAGAAAAACGCCAGGAGTTTCTTATTCTTCTTCAACCTTTCTTCGATAGGCATCGCACCCTCACCTCAGGTCATAATTACGCAATTGGCCCAGTTAGAGTTCTGACTATAGCTGCAACCTATCTCATATTGGGGAGAACCCTCGATCAAACTAGAAATATCATAAGAGAAGAAAGCGTAGAAAAGAAAGAACGTTTTGATTCGAGGCGGATCCCTTTTTTGTTTGTCTTTACGGGTTGAGTAAACAAAAAAAAGAAAAAAGCTTTCTCGTTTTTTTTAACACACTCTAATGACAAAGCGTCCGTTCACGTCAGGGTCCGAAGGCTGCTTTGACTTTCATCGAGATTGGCTTGGTGTTCAGTGACTGGCCTTTCTCTTGTTGTTTCTATCAACATAAAGGAAAGGTTTCAGTCACCGCCCCACAAAAAAAAGCGTATGTGAACAAAAGCAAAAAGTACGAAGTACGAGAAAGGGGCAAGGGTCTGTCTTGGGTTCAATTCCCAAAGCTCCTATGTGGCGAAAAAGACTGAAAAACTGGTAAGTAAAAAGAGATGAAAAAGCGGTTTTCAAAAAGATTTCATTGTTTTCATCTCAATTTTATGACAAATAAGGTCCGTTGTTTCTATTGTTTCTATAGTGGAAAATTCTACCCGTGTCTGCTCCTCGTTGCCTTTATCACTCTATCTTCTTCCATCTTTATGCTTCTTGGCAAAATGGAACTATTTCCGTTTTTTCCTTTCTAAGGCATTCATAGCCGCGGGAAGCCGCACCATCTCGTCTTTATTGATCAAGATGGGCTTCTCAGGTGGGCTAGCCTTGGCCGTTGCATGGTCTCTGAAATTATTCATTTCAGAATCGTGTAACATTTCGTGTAACATGATGGCTCCTTCGGGGGCCTCTGGCTCAGGATCAGGTGAGGGCGCTGGAGGAAGGGGCTTCACCGATTTATTTGGAAGCAGTTCCACTGGTAATTCCGAGACCAGCGTAAACCAACCGGACCCGACCTCTCCCAATCCTGGTGAACCCGCAGCGCCTATTGCGGAGGTTTATCACCCGTTACTGGAGGGCGGACAGAGGCGCCAAGAACTCAACGATCGTCTTGGTATTAACAGTCTAGGACGTTCTTTGTCTGACGAAGTTCGCGAGTCCATTTTGGAAACCCAATTCCTGATGGAACTAAAGATAGAGAAAGCACTTCGTTCGGACAGGTTTTCCGATGATTCCCTCATGTATAAAAGGCACCAGATAAGGGGCATCCTCTTCTACCCTAATGGTAAGGCATTATCATTACAAACTTACACTAAACACATGAATATAATGGAGAACCATGGGACGCACCGTAGCCTTCCTTATCAGAGACTGATGGAAGCGTTATATAATAAGGAACTCGAGCTGGATGGAATTTAATTGACTTAATAGAAACGCAATTTACTTTTTTTTCTTCCAAAACCTTTCTTTTTTCGGTATGCCGCTCCGCGAGCAAGGAGTGCCACGCACGAGCGGAGCGAAAACAAAGCAAAGCAGGGGGAATTCTTCGTTGGGGGAAATCCTTTGATTGCGTATTGAATATAGATCCATGTCTTTCTTGTTCCACTAGCTAGGACCAAATTCTCACATGTCAGTTTCGTTATTACAACCTTCTTTTTTGATGTCAAAGACCAGAAGCTATGCGCAAATTATCATTGGATCTTGGTTGTTCTTAACAGCGATGGCTATTCATTTAAGTCTTCGGGTAGCACCACTAGATTTTCAACAAGGTGGAAATTCTCGTATTCTGTATGTACATGTTCCTGCGGCTCGGATGAGTATTCTTGTTTATATCGCTACGGCTATAAACACTTTCTTGTTCCTATTAACAAAGCATCCCCTTTTTCTTCGCTCTTCCGGAACCGGTATAGAAATGGGTGCTTTTTTTACGTTGTTTACCTTAGTTACTGGGGGGTTTCGGGGAAGACCTATGTGGGGCACCTTTTGGGTGTGGGATGCTCGTTTAACCTCTGTATTCATCTCGTTCCTTATTTACCTGGGTGCACTGCGTTTTCAAAAGCTTCCTGTCGAACCGGCTTCTATTTCAATTCGTGCTGGACCGATCGATATACCAATAATCAAGTCTTCAGTCAACTGGTGGAATACATCGCATCAACCTGGGAGCATTAGCCGATCTGGTACATCAATACATGTTCCTATGCTCATTCCAATCTTGTCTAACTTTGCTAACTCCCCCTTTTCAACCCGTATCTTCTTTGTTCTGGAAACACGTCTTCCTATTCCATCTTTTCTCGAATCTCCTTTAACGGAAGAAATCGAAGCTCGAGAAGGAATACCAAAACCTAGTTCACTCGCTGAGTCTCTTTGCATCCATGGCTGAATGGTTTAAAGCGCCCAACCTATACCAACCTAATAAAGAGGCAAATTCGTAGGTTCGATTCCTGCTGGATGCACTTGGAACGTTCAGTTCAATTGCTGCTCACCAGAGTTTGCCAGTATGCTTAAAGAGGCGCTTGAATGCCCCATGAGAGACCTCGGGTTTCCGTGTATACACATTCAGGTATAATTCATGACAACGTTATAGAGGCATTCACTGAGCCCGAAATCCTTTCCTTTCCTCCTTGACTCTCCTAACGTCGAGCTAAGTGACTCTGTCATGCCGCTTCAAGTAAGAGAAGAGCGCAAGCCGATATGGATGCCTTTATGCGTATGCGTCCGGGAGCTCCCTATCGCGAGCCTAAACCATTTCATCCTCTCCAATGACGCATTGTCTGTGGCAATTTGGGGATTTTTCCCTTCCTATCGAGGACCGCGAAGAGCGTGAGCCCATACTTGGCACAGTTACCTTCTCATGATACAATACATCCTTACCAGGGTTAGCAGTGACCATAAGTATCTTCTGCGTAGGGTTAAAGGCACGGAGAATGTATTTGCTTGCGCCGTCACCATCTTAGAAGAAAGTGTTTTTTCCAATGTCTGAATGAGAGACTGCCGGGGCACTTACTCGTTATGAATGAAAGCCCTTCCTGCCTTATTTTCCGGTACCGGTAGCGAAGAGTACTCTAGCTATTGGAGTCTCTTATCGGATCCGTTAGCGGGTAGTAAACTTGGCAGGGAGAATAATACAATACGTTTGGCAGGTCAGGTGCCCGCCTATGCTTATAGTTTAGTTCATTTTCGATAGTTGATTCGATATCAATCAGATTCGGGAGAAAGAGCCGCCAAGTCGTCACCAATATTATCTGAGGTCGGGATCAACAGTGCTATCCAGGCGGGTCACCCTACCCTATATAATAAATAGGTGGATCTCAACTTCGTGACTAACTCGGCCAGCGGCAAATGCAAATCATCCCAAAGTGTCTTCTTACTCGGCCTAGTTACCCTTCGGTAATTGGATCGGAAGGTAACAGGCTGTATCTATCCTATCTGGGTTCAATTCCTTGAGTCCTACCCGGAATTCCTTCGATGCTTGCTCGGAGCGAGGTCGACGTTCTGAACGGATGAAGAGATAGACATTTTCTTTTTGTAGGGATAGCCTCTTAACCTACATGAGTCATAGTTAAGCCTTTCCCTACAGGGCATGGAGATCGA
Organism: Citrus unshiu; assembly: GCA_033242345.1. Taxonomy (NCBI): domain Eukaryota; kingdom Viridiplantae; phylum Streptophyta; class Magnoliopsida; order Sapindales; family Rutaceae; genus Citrus; species Citrus unshiu. The sequence goes on from BTHF01000185.1 coordinate 14,992, forward strand.
AATCCCGAGGGAGCTATGTTTTCCCGCTGGGAAGAATCAGATAAATGGAAAGTCCTCATTCTCCATTGCAAGAGTTGAGGTGGCAGGTTCATGGTAAAAAAAGGCTTCGTTCGATCTCTTCGACTGAACCTGAAGGAGACTTCGATCATTCAACTTTAGCTTCTGAAGGAATCATGTCACTTGGAATTCCGTAAAGTGAATCTTCTCTTTCAGATCCTGGCCTTGGTAGAACTTGTCTTGATTGGGATTTCGATTGAAAAGATGTTAGACCGCTTCCGCTTCCTCATGTGCCTAAGAAACCGAGGCAATCTCGATTAAAGCCAATTCAAGTTTTTCCTACTCAATCTTTTTTATAGAAATAGCACTCGATCAAAGGGGAGCATAAGCAAGTTCAGTGGTGGAAACCTCTGTAATCGATCGATGGGAAACTCGAAGCTGTCTGGGGCAGGAGGCAGGAGCAAACTCATATTAGGCACTGCCGCAGCATCCACTGGTACAAGGAAGAGGCACGATAGCGAAGATCAATCCATCTCAATCTACAAAAACGAAAAACATTGCCTTAGGCATGCAACCCGGATAGAAAGACTGCTCGCTCGAAGAAACTCTTTTAGAGCCTGGTACAAGCCAAGCCCCCTCGATTCGGCAACAAGAGTCGGTTATGGAATAGTCTTTTGATCGGCTTTCCCGTTCTTGAGGACTTTCTGGCCGGTAGGCTTTATAGCGGACCTGCCGGGAGGATATGAAATAGATAATTATAGTTGCGCTTGCCTTCACTTAGAAACTCTACGCCCTATAGTATAGTAAGGCATGTTCTCGAAACTAGATTAACTCGTTCTTGTCTCCGGCGATTAACCTATTCCAGAGCAGTCTGGTGATTAGCCTATCTCGCACTACTCGAAGCCTTCGTAAACTCATTGTCGGGTTCTATTGTAGTGGAGGTTGCTGTGAGGGGATCCTTGTGCTAATGAAGATTGCTTCCCAGTGATCGGGAAATAATAAATACAAAAACCATTGCTTTCTTTCCAACACTCCGGATAGGTGGAAGGATCTATGTTCATCCACAACTTCCTTTCAATCCACATCGGCAAATTTAGGCTTTCTCTACTGGGAGTCATCAAAGGAGGAATAGGCATACGCTGGTTCGATAAGCCAAGGAAAAACAAAGAACCACCGCTTGGTTTTGACACTCAAGCGACCCGCCCTGCTAAACATCGATGCAAAGGTTAGATTTCATCCCCCTCTATCTCCAAGCCCCTTTACTAGGTTGGGCAAGCTTGGATGCCCCTACTCACAACAAGTTGCTGGTCGGGATCGTGGAACTATCGCTCGAGAAGTAAGTAAGCTGGTCCTTGTTTGGTCATAAGGATAATCGTTCTTATTAGGTCTGGGGCGGCCGGTCCGGGGGTTACCCGGATTGGTAATGGCATAACCAGAAGAGGGGTAGGGGAGACAAGGTGTAGCGCTGGGTAGCGCAGCGCATCTGTTTCGGGTACAGAGGCGACGAGGGGTGCTAACCCGGCCACCCAACTCAGCAGGTCAGGGTCGGGCCGGCCATAGGTTCGAATCCTGCCACCTTTCTTGTGGATCATCCTGTGGTTACCGGATGATGGGAATAAAAAAGCAGAAATTTTGAAATGAGCACGAAATGTCAATATATGAATTGTTTCATTATTCGTTATTTCCGGGTCTTTTCCTTGCATTCACTTACAACAAGAAACAACCACCAGCGTTTGGTGCAGCACCTGCATTTTGGTGCATTCTTCTTTCTTTCCTTGGTCTTTCGTTCCGTCATATTCCTAATAACTTATCCAATTACAACGTATTAACCGCTAATGCACCTTTCTTTTATCAAATCTCAGGGACATGGTCTAATCATGAGGGTAGTATTTTATCATGGTGTCGGATCCCCAATTTTTATGGATTCCTTCTTTGTTACCGGGGTCGACCCCAAAGCCATAATGTCTCAAAACGAGGAGGCCATAGAGAAACTTTTTTTTATTTTTTTGTCTCGAACTTCGTGAAGAACTCCATTCTATCTCTCCCTCGTTACGAACAAAAAAGTGGGTTTTTCCAGTTGTACACTCCCTTCGTTCTACGAACCCTTGTTGATTCTGAACTTCGTTCGCGAAGGAGCCGGACTTTTGCTTTTGACGGACCAACCCTTTTTTATGCGCCGCTTTACCCTGAAAGGAAAATCCATAGTCCTCTGGGCGCTAGGCGCTCCCGTGGTTCGCGAGAAGGAAAAAGAACTCATCCTTTGTTGCATCTGGCACGAGATGATAAAGAGAGAGCTTCGTCTATCGATGAACAGCGGATTGACGGAGCTCTTGGCATTGCTTTGTTTTTCTCTCCTTTCCTATCAGCGAGTTCCGATCCTTTTGTTCGAAATTTCTTCGTTCGTACCGAACCGCTTGCAGAATCAAATCCTGTTCCACAAGATCCTATATCAGCTATACATCCTCCTTGCATTTATGCCGGAGACGTCGCCAGTGCTATGGGCTTTGGCTTATGTAGATCCAAAATGATGAATGGGATTGTGGCACTCCACTCGCCGCCAATGCGAAAGGATGCCGCCGAAAAGAATGGAACGCTGCTTCGCTCTGCTGGATGCGTCGGATCCCGTATAACAAGCGAGCTTCTTACCAAACATGTGGGCGCTAAATGCTATCCTGCTCTATTGTTACGTAGCAATAGAAGCCCGCTCATGCTGCTTCGGCGGCGCTTTTTCGCCTTCTCTTCGCTCTGCACAGGAGCGCTAGTGAACACGGGGAGGGCGCAGGCGAAGCGTGTCGTTCGTAATGGAAAGAAAGATACCACTACTTCGCCTCTTTGTTGGACCGCCGGCGCGAACACAGTGGTCTCTGACCAGGACCAGGAACCAATTCTAATTTGGATCTTGACATGTTGGTGGTTTTTAACCGTAGGCATCTTGCCAGGAAGTTGGTGGGCTTATCATGAATTAGGTCGGGGTGGCTGGTGGTTTCGGGATCCCGTAGAAAATGCTTCTTTTATGCCTCGGGTATTAGCCACAGCTCGTATTCATTCAGTAATTCTACCCCTTCTTCATTCTTGGACCTCGTTTCTTAATATTGTGACTCTTCCATGCTGTGTCTCAGGAACCTTTTCAATACGGTCTCCGGATTGCTAGCTCCCGTTCATAGTTTTGCTACAGATGATACACGAGGAATCTTTTTATGGCGATTCTTCCTTCTAATGACCGGCATATCTATGATTCTTTTCTCCCAGATGAAGCAGCAGGCATCGGTCCGTAGAACCTATAAAAAAGAGATGGTTGTGGCGCGAAGTACTCTTGTGCACCTACGTCACTCGGCTCGCGCGCAACCCCGCCCCGTTATGTTATGGAAGAATTTAACTTAACTTATTGCTGGGCCGGTTATTCAGAGCCAGTAATTGGATGCCGGATTTCGCCCCGCAACTAGAAGAAGATCGCTTCGGGGGTCACTGTGGCGTGGCTGAATGTAGAGCAGTCCGCCCCTACAGCCTTTGATCAGTAGATTATTTAGAACTTCGGAAGATGGTCAAGGTTTTTATTCCAAGCCACTGCACTAGATGCGCATGTAGTCGTAGTAGTCGGCCCAGAATGCCTCCCTCTGTTCTATACTATAGAATAAGGTCAAATTTGATCATCTTCTTAACTAAACCACTGGTTAGACTTAGTTTTGCTTATTTTTATTTTCTTTTTCTTTATATTTATATCTGTGCTATACACCACGATCTCATATATCGTTTGATTCCTCATAAGGGGTTTAATAATATATTTCTCTCTATACTTAGAATAATGATGTAATATTATAATACCATCGAATCTCGATAAGTTATGAAAGTAAACTCTTCGAATCTGATTTTCAGAAGATACCTCACTTAATCGCTCTATAAACTTTTTCATCATATTATCACTTTTATTTAAAAAACTATTATCCTCAGTATTCTCCAATTTGAGGGGATTATAGAAATATGTGTTAAAGTCTGATTTCTTCTTCTGAGACTTTAAATCATCACCCGGCCGTACCACTAATAAACCACAAGCGTAAGGCACATGCTTCTTCCCCTCATTATCCATATCCATAATTGTTTCATTATACTCCTCATTATTCATATCCTTGATAGTTTCATAATACTCCTCATTATCCATATCCTCCACATTCTGTATGAGAATTTTTTTATCCTCCACATTATCCTCCACCACTTTATCCAAGATAGTTTCAATATCCGCAACAATGAAGGGGTCCGGATTCATATCCTTACTCTTAGGTTTGAGTGATTTTATATATTCTGGGTATCGAGGAGGCTTTCGATCAATTGGTGTCGGATCATAATCCCCTATGGGACTACTATTCAAGATTTCCCAGATTTTATCATCAACATCTTCAGGGCTAATTGCTAACTTTTCATCTTTATCATGAATATCTATCATATATGCTTGAATACATAGCCCGTATAGTTTATCCGCTCCATATATATCTAATCGAGTAGATATGGCATCTAATATTTTCTTATATATATGTTAGGAACAGCATGCCCGTTAGACTCTAATAAAGGAATGGCGTTTCCTACTATGAAGTTGACGCGATCTTTTGTAGAATTGCTTTTTGATGTATAACCAATTGTAAACTTACTCTTAGATGTAAAAAAATATTTATTATATACATATAAGATTAAGAAACGCATTATTATGAATGCTATGATTTTTAGCATGTCACATTGAATCTTTATATTATGAAATTTCACTGCTGCTATTCTCTTCCCCCTGTAGGGATCTACTACTTCAGTTTTCAGAATTACATCATTATAGAGCCACTCTCGAATGAAATCGAATTCCTGTCTACTTGTTATATTAAGATCATTAATACTGGTGGGTGTCTCTTTGTCTACCCACTCAGGAGAATTTATTCTATGATTCATACTCATCAATATTGTATACAATAGTGAACACCTTTACTAGGTAATCTCTTGAGCTCTCTCGAGAAATCTTCCCATTTATTTCCACTCACTCTATCTTTATATTTATTATATAGATACACTATTTCATCAATTTTATTTGTCCATTTTTCTATATTAGAATCTCTCTTACCTCTAGTCACAGCCTTAGGTATCAGACTATTTAATTCATTTCTTAAAGAATTACTATCAATATGAATCTTCCTATCGTCTATATGTGGAGTTTTCACAGTTCTACCAATATATATATGATTCTATTTATCCGGTAAGATTCATGTTAATAAACTGATTTATTATTTCCAGGGGATCACCCATATTTAGAAAGACTTCTCTATAAATATTAGGAAGCAAGCTAGCGTATACTGGTGATGTTATGAAATTATCATGTACCGTGTACACTGGTGCCTGCCCTTTTGTTTTCTCATTCAATTGTTCCACAACTTTCATAGCAATAAATGCATCCCTCTGATGAATAAAGTTTACGCAGGTAGCAACAGCTGACTTGCGCGTATCCCTAATAGACGTAGGCACTCGGAGAGTAACCCGACGTCTCTTCTTCTGCACCTTATCATAAACAGAGATTTCTTCTTTATTACTACGCATATAGTCTTGCACTGTAGTAAAGTAGGGTATACCATAGTGTACGGGACTCATCGAGGCTGAACAAAACCAACCTATTAGGTTAAATAACCTCATTAAATCGACTATATCAGGGTATTTTATTCTATATTCTAAAGAACTCATTACAATGTTGTGCTATAGCATAGTAATACCTTACCACTTAATAATGATCCATAAGCTTCACGAATATCATTAGACATAGCTAAAACAGTTTTACCATATATCAATGGCATAAAGAGACTTTTGATGAGCTTTCTCGATAATTTCGATTCTATCATATTATACTTATTAATATGTAATTGATCTTTTAAGTATTCTAGAAGATCCGTCCTTAGAGAGGTATATAAATATTTGCTTTCATTAGAAGAAATAAGATTGGTATTTTTAGCCAGCGTTTTATTAAGCAAAAGATAACTCATGATTTGATAAGCACTAGCAGAGGCATCTTGACTCACAGGTATCCTATTAAAACCTAGAAGTCTTTCTTCATAACTACTAACTCTATCACAAGATAGAAACTTAGCTAGGAACTGAAAAGGATCATTAGCCTTAAAACCAAAATAGATTATTTTAATATCCAATTTCTTTTTTTCATTATCAGATAGAGAATGATAGTCTACGATTTTATCTTCCTGCGTTCCTGGATTTCCTACTTCCTCTTCTCATTTCTCTTCTCATTTCTCTTCTTTTGCTTGGGTTTGGCATTCCCATCATTGCCTATTGTGACGACGGGGACGAACAAACCAGTTCGGACGGAGAAACCGACGCTGGCATAGGCGCACAGGAATCCATTGGAGCTCGTGCTCCAGGAGAAGGTGCGTCCAATATGGAGTTGGAGTCTGCTCCTGAATCGCACAAAAGGAAAGCGGATCGGGGGGATGATGTCGGCCCCTCCTCGCGACGAAGAATAGAGGATTCTGCTTCTGCTTCTGAGAACAGTAACTCAAGCAGTTGGCGGAAATACCTAAACCTATCCTCTGATTCAGAAGGTCAGGGTCAGGGGCCGGAAAATAACGAAGCCGAACCCGCTTCGAGAAAAAGGAGCGCTGATCCCAGAGAGGACGTCGGGCCTTCTTCGGTAAGGCAACGAGTGGATTTGCTGAACGCTCCCGGAGCAGGCGATCCTTCTGGCCCTTCATCATCCATATCGGAACTACGAACGTATCTGAAGGAGTTGGGAACAGCAAACCCCGAGAGTCTGAGTGATTGGATCACCACTCGGGAAACCCTCATTCATGAGCAACTGAATAAATTACGTAAAGCGGAGCATATGCGGCCGCTTGCCCCGCACCGTATGCAAGCAGTGATCCAATTTCTTGAGAGTGAGTATGGTCCTGAAAGTCTCAATTCCATCTTAGAGGAATTAGAGACCCATGGGCTCAACAGTTCTTTCTATAAGGAAAGTAAAATAGAAAGAACTCTGCCGAAAGAGCAGGAGCTCAAAAAGGAGAACTTTTAACCCTGCTCACTCTCAGTTTGGTCTTACTTCTGGTTCATTTTGTTACTAAAAAGAGAGGAGTCAGTACCCATTGACTGAATGCCTCATTTCGCTCTAACCGAAGCTATTGCATTGTAAGCTCTGGTCGACTCTGGAGAGATTTGATTTGGGTGTTAAAATGAGAACTCTTGGGGAAAAGCAACCAACCTCTAGGAACCTTATCTTATATATAAAAGGGGCACCAAGTTGGTATGGAAGAACTGCTGCGCCGCGGGAAATCCTTCTCTATACAAGTTCTCGGACGAGGTTCTCTTCTGGAAATGAACAGAACTTTGATAGGCGGAACGCGCAAACATTCGCCAGCAATGTGAAGCGCCATCCGTACTAATCAAATTCTTACCAACTAATAAGAAATTCCACAAGGTACAGGAACAGCCGAATCCAGAAACAGATGTAGGCAGGCCTCAAAGGAAGAATTACTGTGGGCTTGATTCCGACTCAGCTAAGCTGACCCGGATATGTAAGCAAGTCCCTTAAAAGAGGAGACCCCAGCCCCACAGGTGTAAGCATAAAGTGAAGATGAAGTAAGGCTTTTTATGCTTTCCCTCTTCTGCTTCATTACGCGATTAGAAGTGAGATTGCCTACCCGTGACCAGTGCCTCTCACCCCATCCCCTCGTCGAAGTCCACCCCCTCCTCCTTCCTCTGGCTAGCAAGCCCTTGCCTTTGTAGCTCTCATTCCTGCTTGCCTTTTTTCGTTCTCATGGCACATCACATGTCTGAGCTAAGAGTTGGGATGGAGCTTTCACAAACACTAGCATTCGATGCAGCAGACTTCTACTATGGTGCGCCAGCCTTGATTCAATCCCATATCCCTTCTAGCCTTTGAGAAAGCCCGCTTCGCTTTATTTCCTCCTGCTCTTCACCTAAGGAAGGCTAATTGTGCCGATTCTGATGTAGCTTGAATGTCGGAGAAGCTACTTCCGCACCTTAATAGCTAAAGGTAGCGGTAGCTGGAAATAAGTAGTGCGTCACTTTCCTCTTTGTCCACCCTATTCTTCCTAAGACCCTTCTCTCAAAGCAGTTCATTCTTTCACGCTTGGCTTGGATTCATAGGGGATAGGATCACAGCCTATTCTCTTACTATTGATTCAATTCATCTGCGGCGATAGAAACCCTTTTCTTCTTCTGTTAAAAGCCTATCGCTCCTCTTAGTTCCGGCGTAAGAAGAGTACGAAAAGACGAATGGGTAGTGCTTGAGATCGGCTACTTGGAATGGGGTAGGGGAACCAAGCAACAGACGGGGTTAGATGGCACCTAATCACCATAGGAAAGATGCATCCCAGCTTATTATCATCGGTTAGTAAGGCGGGGTGGATTCCTATGCTCAGCAAGCTCGCGGCTGAAACCATGGTAGATAGGCGATTCCGAGAAAGAACCATGGGTAGCTTCAGCCGCTACCTTACGACTCACGAGTGTTAAGCATAACGCATCCCGCTCAAGTCCTCCATTCGTTGGGCGCTGTGTGGCCCTCTTAGTATGCTTGCCAATCCACTAACACGCCTTTCGGTCTCAAGGGGGCTACCAACCCTATTCTCGAGCGAACGACCCCCTGCCATTCTTTCGGGTCTACTTCAACAAGCCTCGCTATTTCTGATAGGAAAGGGGCATAATCAGTAAAGGCGCTCGATCGCCTCACTTCGCCAAGAAAAGCACTTCTTACTGGGTGAAGGGCAGGGCCTACGCTCGCTTGTTCCTGCGCGAGAATCTCCGGCTTTTTGGTCAGCGGCTATCTGGACCACCATATCTTCTCTATTGCAAGCTACCCCTTGTTAACCCGGTTCTAGCTTACGTATACCGTTTACTCCAGTGTCTTACACACAAGGTTGACGTAAGGAAATTCCTTGTTATAAGAATGACGCCGTCCCTGGTTCATTAAGAACTGTGGATTCAGGGACAAGCCGCGCGACAGACGCCTAAGCACTCCTTGAGCTGTTCTAAGTGCTCTACCTCTTCTCCGAAGACGCTAGAATCATCCAAGTCAATCCAACCAAGGCCTTAGAGTAAGTCATCTTCTCAAAGATAATGATTACTTAAATGATACATTATAATATAAAAAGAAAATGGCATCCGGTTGTAGGCGTAAATCCAAGACGACGTGACAAAGGTGGTAACTTATTCTCTTCGACGATATGAACGTCGATTCTGGAATAACCTATCATATACGCTGTCTATTCATGTTATTATTTCTTCTACTTCTAAGCTAAGATTACATCTTGGAACGACAACGGGAAGGGATGGGATCTCTCTTTGTCACTTTTTTAAGTTTTCTAGAGTCTACGCATCTTCTCGTTTTTATTAAGAGCTATTGGGGACACCAAATAGCTCGTGCTAACTCTGAATATGATACCGGCGTCAAGCATTCGTTGAACCTCCTTTTCTCCTTTCCTTCTTTCCGCTGAAGGAGAAACGGAATCAAAATAGAACTTTTTCTATTAAGTTGCTCACGAGCCAGTCAAGTAGGCATATTTTATATGAGTAGTTAGCCAGTCAAGGAAATCCGATCAAAAATGAACAATTTTACGGTCTTTCATAACTTTTCTCACATTTCGAAGTGAAGTAGGCGTCAACCATTCTCTCCATCCTTAAATGATGGGCTATCCACTACGGTTGAGGAAAGCGAAATAGTGATTTTGCGTATAGTGAGTCAAGCCGAGAAAGAGTCGAAAGATAGGGTTTCAATTGATTAGGAAAGTCTCTATCTATATAGGAAGGAGATGCGCTCAAGCTGAGAAAGCTACGATTATGCTTGAACGGTCCTGTCCTATTGTCTTGATTAGTTCCGTGGGGCTTGAAAGCCCCTCCAGTGTTCAAGTGGTGAAAGCTTCAGGAGAACCTGTTCAATCCTTTAGGAGGAAGATGGAGGGTTCTCGTACTCGCTTGAAAGCGCGGGGATGATGCCCTGACTAGAACCTTTCTGAGCAGCTATTGAGCCTATCCTATTAGCTTCTTGCCCGCATCCCTTCGCCTTGATATTCGAATAGATCAGTCTTCTTCGCCAAGTAAGAACTTCTATAATAAGGTGAGCCCATGACTTTGACTTATAAGATTCGGATTTCTAATCAATATCAAAGTCAGCAACCTTTTCTAAGAGGCGGTGGCTTCCTAGCCCCAGGACTGATACCGTACTCACCGACCGAAAGAACAAGGATGAAAAGCCACTAGAAGACTGAAGCTTTCAAGCCCTAAGAAAGAGTCCCATTCAAGCTCCTGCTCCTAGAGAATTTTGGTAGTACTCGATTGCCTTTCCTTCTTCTTCCCACTAAACGAATCCCGTAAACGAATCCCCGCCCGTGCTTGAGTAGAAGTGGCTTCCTATCTTCGCCCTCTAGCGTTCAATCTCCACTTTCATTTTCCCGGGATTTTTAGGCTGCAAGTCCATTTCCGCTCGTAGATGGGATCTCAAATAGGCCTTTTTGCGTTTTACCGGGAAAATTGCTTGTTTTCGGATTTCTCTTCCTAAGGCAGCATCTCAATGTGATAAAAATCCCCAACCCCCGTGTTTTGGGCTTGTTTTTGATCGGATTGGCAGGTTTGTTTGGAGTGGAGGATAAAGACTTAGATTCTGATTCAGTGCCCTTCTGATTCTGTGCTGTCTGAACAAAGTATGCAAGCAACCCCCTATTCCACTACGGAGATTGAGTTACCTGTCTTCGAACCTAAACTGGCTCACTAGCCCACAGAACTTAGATTGGAATGGATTGTGAATCGGATTAAATAGTTCATGAGCTTGACTAAACCGTACTCTCTATTCTTTCTACTTGAGCTATCTCGCCACTTTCGGACTTAGCCTGAGACTTCTAACAAACGGCCCCTTCGATTTTCACTTGATCATGAACTCCTCACTCCAATCGAGATGAGCTAAAATCGCTACTCCTCATTCTTCATGAGCTAATTCACTCCTCACTCCAGGAAGTGAGCTACTAGAATATGAACTCTATTAGAAGTGAATTCCAGGGCGTAGAAGAAAGCTAAGAATGAAGATTTCATTGACCTACGGGGTAAAGCACACGGGCAGGGCTTGAAAGCCCCACTGAACGGAAAGATGAACTAATCCGTGCAAGCATAAGAGGGCTACCCTGACTAGAAAAGAAAGCCCATCTCCTTCCTAAAGAAAGAACCTTCCACTATCGATACGGAACCCATTTCTCGTTCACAAATGAGTTGATTAGCTTATCACGTGGCCTGATATGATAAATTTCGTGGCTCGCTATCCTATAACAAGAACAAGCAGTTTCTCCTGAACTTCCTATAAGAGTGCCGCACGAGCAAGCTTCCATCTTCAATCTCCAGGATTGAACTTATCGAACGACTATCCTATAAGAGTTACGTCCAGGATTTCACCTTCACTTCCTATATTCGTTACATTCTAAAGGACGGTAGATACACACACTGTTTCAAGTCAATTTCATTGAACCTTATCTGGCTCAACCCACAGGTCAGATTTCAAACAAACCTATCGATATACTTGACCTGACTCGCTTTCCTCACTCCGTCCCGGCTTAGGAGAGATTGAGCTTGACTAGAGCATTTCTTTGCCCGATAGCGCCTTCATTCCTTCTTTTCAAGATGTTTACTTAGCCCCCTTCCTGGTCCTTTCGAACCAGATATTGAAAAACCTGGCTCACAGCTAGATAGAGAGAAAAGTGGGAAGATTGAATCTTGGTATCGCACACACCGCAAAGAGGTGAGACTTAAAGAGGTGGTGCTGCATCCAACCCGGCACCAAGCATGAACAAAACCAAACAAGAGCATTTTTTTACAAAACTGTAAAGAAGACTCCAGACTCAATTGCATCGATCAAATCCTCAACTCACGTCTACCCTTCCGCTTTTGAAATGAAAAATGGAATGCTGATTGATCCTATCGCCCTCTTCAGATTTAGGGGGTTTCCTTTTCAGGCTGACTCGCTTCTCCCCATAAATGAACACTGATGGAATCCATAGAGAGAAAAAGGTCGGATTCAACCACTTCTTCGTCGGTGCTGCTGATGATGCAATGAGTTTCATTCGGCTAGTGAGATCCCATCTGATTCATTTCATCCGGCTGGAGATATATAGGAGATCTATATCTAATATCTATATGAGATCTGTCTTTCGTCCAAAGTGAGTAAACTGCCATGGCATAAGAGGAAAAAACTAGAGCTTAAGCCTGCCTGCATGCCTATTTATGGCTCTCTAGTTCCAAGAAGTGGTTAACAATGAACTACTTCGTTTCACTCTCGCCTTATCCTTCGCTTCCCTCGCCCGAGACCAGAGCAAGAACCGTGACTGATTCACCTGCTCCTTTCTAGTCCAAAAGATCGAATCTGGGAACACACAAAAGACCTTTGAGAATCCCAAGCGAATAGAACAAACTCCTACGTGTCTCACGCTCCAAAGTAGTTAGGCTTTGCGTAGAAGTCGGTCTTCTCAAGGCCCCATGGCTATGTATGGATCCCTCGCAGGAAGCTTTCGCTTCTTGAATCTATATAAGGATAAGGCCTATTCCATTTTTTTCTTTCTTTTTTATCGAGGCTTCTCGCTTCTCTGTCTCAGTGAAAGTGGGATCACCGAGGCTCCTAAAAGCAGCCGCGATCTTATAGACCACCAGGCCTTTCTAAAGCGTTGAGTCCCGTGCTCGCTTTTCGAAGAATATGGAGTCCCATCCTTGAGTAGACGCCCGCGCTCTAATCCTTACGACAATGAAAGATCTGCTTCATTGCTATGCCCTTCGACAAGGATCTTACCTAACCCGATCTTCCAATGACTGCATAACCGCCTTAACCGCTGGACTTGTGACCGGACCTGTGGACTTCTCTTATGGCATTTTCACTCTTTAGTCAAGATCGGAGAAAGAGCAACCAATCACTTAAGAGCATGTAAAAAGCCCGTCCTTTCGGGTGATCGAGAGATGGATTTTATAGAGGAGTATGGTCATTGAACCCTTTTGATTCGCCAGTAACGGTTCCTTACATCAAGTCAAATAACGGAGATTCTCCAGGATCGGTCGATTTAGCACAAGCATAATCCATTAGAACGAGACGGCTCAAATACGTGTTGTGATTGTTCGTGACTGGACACTCAAAAGGCGTTCAGAAACCCTCGTTATTGAGGGCAATGCGTTCTTTTGTTTCACTACCTGACCAGAGGAGAGGGACAACAACGGCTTTCCGGTTCACCAAAAGGCGCAGGGGGGAGTAGGAACGATGAATACATGAAGTCTTTCCTTTTGGTGATAATGGCACAAGGTTTCATTCTTTATGATGATCTTGCAAGGGGTAGCTAGCGTGCGTGTAGGAAAAGAGACCCCAATCATCCTGTCTCCGAGGCCTAAACAGTGAGATTCGAATCGGAACACCAATCCATATTGTGATTCAAGGCCCTCGGCAATACAAACTTAGCTGTCTAAGCGAGTGGTTTGAGTCTACAAGAAGGGTACCCCTTCCTCTTTCTGTTTGTTAGAGGACAAAGGCGCCATGCTTTCTACTAAGAGTAGGTCCTGCGCTTCCATTAGTAAGGCAGAAAAGGAAGTAAGGAAGGCAGCAGCCGTCTGGATAACGAAAATTCTGTCCCTTCCTTCTAAGAGTATGCCTTTCCAGGCAAGTCAGTGGTAATCCTTCTGTCTGTCGAAGAGTATGCCTGCCCTGTCCTTCCTTCGTTTAAGAAAGTAGGCTGGCAGGTCGAGAGTGGGCGTAAGTACTCCATTTCGTTAGGGCCCTTCCCGTCTGTGTCTGTGCTTTCCTCTCCTTCTTTGCCTTCTTTGAATAAAAAAAGCCAGGAAGTTAGCCAGTCTGTTCTTAATAAGGGTATAAGCCAGTACGGTACGCAAGACGGTAATCCTTCTTTCTAAGAGTCCTCAGTCCTAGGGTCCTCGTAGTCCATTAGGAAGAAGGGAAGCTAGGCGGTGAGTAGCCAAGATTCTCTTTTATTATCACCCCAAGGAAGCTTTGAAGCTATTCGTCTTTCCTTTACTAAACATAAGGGGATTAGAGTCAAAAAGGGTCTACTAAGAAGAGGCAACCCGCCTACAGAATAAGTAAGCCCGACCGACGAACTGTTCGTCTGTTTGACACCGAGGATCCCCTTCTATACCGTTAGAATAATGAATCAAGGAAATCCTCTTTTATCAAATCGTCTGTGCTCACGAATCGATTGTGGAAGCTTAATGAAAAAAAATTCTCGTAGTATACCCTTTGGCATGAACTCTCTATTGAATCCCGGCTGATCTTTCTTCCTGTAGAAGTGAAAGGGAGGGCACACCTGCAGTAAAGTCATCAATCGCAGCACCCTGTGACCCAGAAAGCCAATCAATCAGAATATGTTGGCTTAGGAGTTTTAGTCGTATTCTCAATCTTAGCCAGCACGAAAAGGGCATAACCCAATCAACAAAAAAGAATAAAAGAATAGTAAAGAAGGGGTTTACCTATTCATGTGGTTCTTCTTTAGTCATTCCCTAACCTTTTCTCATATTAGCGTAAGCAACCGTTGAATATTCATATTCTATAAAGAATATGCTTTCCGAACCTAAGGCTAATAGCTCCCGTGCTGCTTTCGACTCCTACTCCTACTAAATTAATCCGAAGCTGTGGTCTGGGATGGGTGTCCCGTGGATGCGCCTGCGAGTGAAGCAATGATAATTGTTGATTCATTTGACACATGGAGAAGGGAATCTTCGCTTGATGGAATTTCTTCAATTAACAATAAAGATCCATTGCGTTCTTTTCTATTACTATTTTTGCTTGGTCACCAGAAGTCATGTTAATTGAAGAAATGTCTTTCCCGTGCCCAGAGGGGGATAGTATAGTCACTATTGACCTAAACGGACGAGAGAGTATAGAAGCCCACGGAGCGGGACAGAGAGGCTAGTTACTATAGATCGGAGGGGCTAGAAATGAATGGTCCGAGGCGTTTAATTTGCTATTCAAAAGGGTGCTTTTCCGATCTTCAAGCT
>BTHF01000185.1:35000-39960 GCA_033242345.1 Citrus unshiu
CTTCCTTCCTCCTTCGCCTTCGGCTTTCGATGAACTCAGTCTTCCGCCTTTGGCTTCTGCCTTGCCCTAAGTAGGTACCTTAGTTGACAATCTAACCCTTGCTTTTCTTTAGCTAAGGAATGCCAGCTACCTGACTGAGCTGCCCTAGCTACAAGAGATGCAACAGCTGCAAGCCGAGCTGCCCTACCAGAAGAGCTAGCTGACCCGGAGATACAACTTAGCAACTAGTCTATTCGCACCCCCTCTATAGGGCTCCCTAATCCCACTGGGTTAATCTCTAACAACCACAAGCCGTTGAACTCGAGCTTCTAACTCGGCATTCTATGTTGCCTGACCTTAATCCACTTACAGAATTTGAAGGAACCGTCACTGTTCTCCTTTAAAAAGAAGTCAGATGGTCAATATAGAGGGAGCTACTAAAGCACCCCCTTTACCTAATAGAGCACTAAAGCCAATTCCATACCTACCTTCTCTTGGATCCCTTCATGTAATTAGCCTTAACGGCCTAAAGGTGTACTAAGTGAGTGGAGTACCGGCGGCGTACGTTAGTTCTCTCTTTCAAGCGGAAAGGCAGGAACTAGAATCGAATCTGGATTTATAACTATCGCAAGGCAAGCCGAGCTACCCGAACTGCCTGAGCTGCCAGAACGAGCCGAGCTAATAGAGCTAAACTGCCTACTTGTCCGAAGGCAAGGCTGCTACCAGGAGAGATTTTAGACAACTAAGCAACTAGTCTTAACCCTTCCTCCCCTATCTTTTAAAGCTTCTTCTTCAAAGGAAGCCTCCACTAGCTAAAGGAAGCTAACTGGGTTGGTTTGGCCGAACCTAGCCGCAAGACAAGACTGAGATAGAAGTTGTATCTTAAACCGACTGACCGACGGGGAAGGAGATATTAGGAGAAAGCTACTTACTATCCACTTGCTAGGCCACGGAACCTGCTAACAAAAACAACGTTAGCTGCGTGAAGTGGAGTACGCATCTTATTTCTTTCAAGCGACCAGCCCAGCCCTTATTGCGCAACTCAACTCTCGCCTTATTGCGTTGCGGCATTCACTCGAGCTAGGAAGCCAGCTAGTCGTACTAACAGCTTGAAGTCGTGTCTTGAAGGCTTGCCCCCGCCCCCCAACCTAGGAACAACACTAAGACGTTTCGTTTCCATTTTTTTGGTTAAAAGCATCGCATAGTATAGTGATAGTGCCCGGTCCGCAGCTGCGGAGTCCGCCTTCCCTTGAAAACACCTCCCAGACCAGAGGGGAGGGTTATAGTACAGATGTACGCTAAGGAATATTATTAGTAAGACAGACGTATAAAGTGCATATGTACTATAGCTGCAAAAGAAAATAGATCCCCATTGTTCGGGTGTTCTGGTGGTGTCCCCGTCTGGTCTACTATCGTCTTTTCACCGCCGCTTAGACTACTTTGGCCCACCAAATGGCACAACCACAGTAGCTGGCTTGGCTCCCTCTTGCTCTGGTCTACACTCCCCTTGTGAGTCGCCACCCTCATGTACTACTCTACTATAAACAAACAGAACTACTACAGATAGACTAGAACATTTCTTATGTCAAACCATTCGATTGAATGCAATCTCTGATGTCAATGACACGAAAAAGGGATATATACAATGAATGGAATATACTGCTAGAGTATTTGAAAGCATCTGCAAAGCCAACAACGGGCACAGTCGATCGTAGATCCCACATGATGCCTTGTACCCTCACCCAACCTTGTCTCTCGCTTGTCGACTTGAGTCGAGCTCACTTTCGATCGAGGACTACCGGTTAAAAGTGTTTGTAGCGTCAATTCCTTTCGGTGTACATCTCACCCAAAACAAAATACCAGGAAACATAAGCTGTCAGCTCATATCTATCTCTGCTCCTCGATCGAACAAAAGCCGTTTGATCCTATATAGCCTGGACCCGCGTACTCATCGTGGTCGTCCCTCAGCCTCCCGCACCCATATTCCTAACCATCCCTGGGAGGAGAATAAGGATAGCTAGTCACGGACGATTTTCTCACCTACATGGTATACGAATCCAAGACTTCCTAGCTAGAGGCTAGACGGTATCAAACCACGGGACAGGGAAAAAAGAGCAGCTTTCTAGGTTCTGCCATTGTAGGGTCAAAAATAATAATCAAAAACGAAATAGAAGCGGGTTCATTACGCCTGATTCGCCAAAGTACCACTGCCAC
This sequence comes from Citrus unshiu, assembly GCA_033242345.1. Classification (NCBI taxonomy): domain Eukaryota; kingdom Viridiplantae; phylum Streptophyta; class Magnoliopsida; order Sapindales; family Rutaceae; genus Citrus; species Citrus unshiu. The sequence continues at coordinate 37,194 of BTHF01000185.1, forward strand.
CAGGGCTGACATCCTCCTATCGCCTACTAGCTGCATGCGTTAGATACCTACTGCTTCTATCGATGGAAAGACCGAAGCACGTCTCCCTATAGCTTTGACTGCCAGAGGTTGGGAAGAAGGGAGGTGACTGGGCCCTATCACAAAATGAGCAAGTTAGCGACTTGTCAAAGCTTGGTGGCAGGTTTTGTCGGAAGAAGAATGTTTTTCAGCGGGAGTCTCATCTCAGGTTGAGGGGTGGCTGGTTCAGTCGCTTTCTCGAATGGAAATTTCGAGCCGTTTCGCTTACCTTGCATACTACAGGAATGACTACATCAGAAACAGAAGATCTGACTAATAAAGTCTTAGTATTGGTGATACATACCTTGCAGCCTTCCCTTGATTCAAGACCTAACGGTCCAGTCTACCGGTTAAATCATTTATAATTACTTTTGGGTTCTCAGTGAGCCTATGCCCCCTCCTATACTACCAGCTTCAGGTCGAATAATAAAACTACTTCACCTCCGAGAGGTGGAACTCATAGTTTGTGCCATTGATTGGTATATAAGACTCAGGCTCTGACCCACTTGAATAGAAGAGAAGACTAAACCTCGAGAAGTCTATTATTTTCACTCTGCATATGTCACTGCCCTCTCTGCTGGGAATTAGATCCTACTCTTTGTCTCCCCTTTTCACAGAAAATGGAGAGCAAAATGGATCGATTTATCGGATCCTAGGTCGGGACCAAGGGGCGTAGCTGCTATTTCACCGGGAGTGAATCTAGCTAGGGCGATTTTCCACTAATTCGAATCTCCTGACCCAGGCGTAGATCGGAGATTGTCTAAATGGTAATAAGGAAGTGGCAGCAGTCCTCTCATATCATATAAAAGAGAAAGAAGTTCTGCTTGTTCTCTCTTTTCCCGAGTCAGATTACATTCAAATCGTTATTTTAAATGTCAAGATTGGCTTGGTCGTCGTCACACCACTCGCTGATGCAGATCTGGGAGGCTGGGGTCGGCTAGCATTGAATACGAATAAGCTCTTCTTTCATTCCTCTTGAAAAAATGCTTTCCCTTGGCTTCGGTGCCAGCTAGGACTGGTAGCATGCTTAATGGTAGCATGGCCTTCTTTCTCTTGGATTCGGAATGGGAGCTGCACGTTAGCACTTTACTTTATGACTTTACTTTCTTACTTTTCCGGCATAAGAGGTCTTTTCTCTTTACTGTCCCGGTCCTGTCTCTTTGCTGTTTTAGCGGAATAAGCAGTCTTGGTGCTTTGGGCGTGACACTAGTCTGACTGTGCTTTCCTAGCTATTCTTGATCTGATCTTGCCAGGAAGAAGGGCATCCAACAGACAGAGTGATGCTTCTGTCATATATTATGATAGTCTATTTTTTCATTTTTTAGGAATCCGTATAAATAGACTGTTTGGCTTAGTGTTCGTATCAAACTCTAAAAAGAGGTTGTTTTCTTGCAATTGAATCAAAAGGAACTGTTCATACGGGAGTGCAGCCAGCCTATCCATCATAACATAATATAGGAAAGTACGCCCTCTCCCTTGTCAACTCCGAACGAATGCTTAGTTAGCCGTGAATGAGAACTCTTGTTGCTTGTTGGCCGGTAGCTCCATGTAAGGTTAGCTCGAAAGCGAGTTCTTACTCTTTGACCTGAGGGGAAGAAAGCTCGAAGAGCTTCCCTGGGGTGAGGTTGACCTTCTTTCTGCGGTACGGCTATTAATCTTATTAGAGTCAGTAGCTGGGAATCTCTTCTTCCGCCTATTAGCGGTGTGACTGTGACTTTCTTATTGAGAAGACTGCTTTCCTTTGAAAGAGCTGTGGGCATAGCTAAACTTTCTCAAATGCGGGATTTCCTATTTCCTCTTGATGCGGTAGAAGAAGTCTAGTCTAGGTCATTTCTTTTGCTAGAGAATATGTTGTTGTCCGGCATACCCCCCCGAGATGAAAATGAAAAACGATAAATAAAATACTACCTGCTTTCCTTTCGGTCAGCTGCCCCTCAACCGCGTTAGGGGTGTCTTGGTATTGGATCAGCTCTTCTGTTACCAGAAACTACAAATAGGGGAGCGCGATTTGGTGGCGAAGAAGAGCGTTCTGTGCCTCAAGTTCCGCTATTTGCTCTTCCAGCCTGACGTACTCTTGGAACTGAGCCAACCCCTCCAGCCGGGGAGCCAACTCGGTCTGTTGTCGTTCCCAAACGATCCGAAACGCATCCGACTGGAGAACATCCCAATAGAACCGAGACTGCGCCCCGTCGGCGTAAAACGACATAAGTAGCTCTGAGAGGCGGGGCTGGTTAAAGTCCATACCCATTAGTTCAAAGTATGTCCGAATAACCAAATCCACATCTCGTGGTGGTATATATAGAATCGAAGGTGCATCTTGATAGAAGAGACATTGGTACTGATTGATTATTTCATTCTGTATCCAGGAGCAGCACTCGATCTTTAAAATGGAGTGCAGGAACACCTCCCTTTGGCCGGCAGGACAAGAGACTAAACCTTCTGTTACAAAACGGAGCCATTCAACATCCTGCCCTGGCTGCGTTAGGAAATACTGGAGAAGCTCACGATCTACAGGGAATTGGGATAAGGCAACGGGAATGGTATGCGCACAAATCGTTAGCTGTCAAAGCGGTCAATGTACTTCACCGTACAGACAACAGTCTTGCATCCCTCCACCTCAGGACATGAGGTCCATATAATATATATATATCGGCCTGGCCAGCAACAGGAATCCCTATTCCGACCAACCCGGGAGAAGAGTTATACGCCT
>BTHF01000186.1:0-39741 GCA_033242345.1 Citrus unshiu
TGGGCGAAGTTCGTCCGCGGGACTCGGAATGGCCCCAGACTTGGCGGGCGGCCTCCGTGTGCCAAAAATAGGCCACGGGCACAGCCGCGCCCAAAAATCAGCCCCCGAAGGTCGGGGTCCCAAGACACCCCAGCGGAAAAATGGACAAAAAAAGGGTGGGCTATAGCCTTGGTGGGGGGCGTGGGCGGAAGTTCGTCCGCGGGACTCGGAATGGCACCATACTTGGCGGGCGGCCTCTGTGTGCGAAAAATAGGCCACGGGCACAGCCGCGCCCAACAAATCAGCCCCCGAAGGTCGGGGTCCCAAGACCCCCCAGCGGAAAAATGGCCAAAAAACGCGTGGGCTATAGCCTTGGTGGGGGGCGTGGGCGAAGTTCGTCCGCGGGACTCGGAATGGCACCATACTTGGCGGGCGGCCTCTGTGTGCCAAAAATAGGCCACGGGCACAGCCGCGCCCCAAAAATCAGCCCCCGAAGGTCGGGGTCCCAAGACCCCCAAGCGGAAAAATGGCCAAAAAACGCGTGGGCTATAGCCTTGGTGGGGGGCGTGGGCGAAGTTCGTCCGCGGGGACTCGGAATGGCACCATACTTGGCGGGCGGCCTCTGTGTGCGAAAAATAGGCCACGGGCACAGCCGCGCCCAAAATCAGCCCCCGAAGGTCGGGGTCCCAAGACCCCCCAGCGGAAAAATGGCCAAAAAACGGGTGGGCTATAGCCTTGGTGGGGGGCGTGGGCGAAGTTCGTCCGCGGGACTCGGAATGGCCCCAGACTTGGCGGGCGGCCTCCGTGTGCCAAAAATAGGCCACGGGCACAGCCGCGCCCAAAAATCAGCCCCCGAAGGTCGGGGTCCCAAGACCCCCCAGCGGAAAAATGGCCAAAAAAAGGGTGGGCTATAGCCTTGGTGGGGGGCGTGGGCGAAGTTCGTCCGCGGGACTCGGAATGGAACCATACTTGGCGGGCGGCCTCCGTGTGCCAAAAATAGGCCACGGGCACAGCCGCGCCCAAAAATTAGCCCCCGAAGGTCGGGGTCCCAAGACCCCCCAGCGGAAAAATGGCCAAAAAAAGGGTGGGCTATAGCCTTGGTGGGGGGCGTGGGCGAAGTTCGTCCGCGGGACTCGGAATGGCCCCAGACTTGGCGGGCGGCCTCCGTGTGCCAAAAATAGGCCACGGGCACAGCCGCGCCCAAAAATCAGCCCCCGAAGGTCGGGGTCACAAGACCCCCCAGCGGAAAAATGGACAAAAAAAGGGTGGGCTATAGCCTTGGTGGGGGGCGTGGGCGAAGTTCGTCCGCGGGACTCGGAATGGCACCATACTTGGCGGGCGGCCTCTGTGTGCGAAAAATAGGCCACGGGCACAGCCGCGCCCAAAAATCAGCCCCCGAAGGTCGGGGTCCCAAGACCCCCCAGCGGAAAAATGGCCAAAAAACGCGTGGGCTATAGCCTTGGTGGGGGGCGTGGGCGAAGTTCGTCCGCGGGACTCGGAATGGCACCATACTTGGCGGGCGGCCTCTGTGTGCCAAAAATAGGCCACGGGCACAGCCGCGCCCAAAAATCAGCCCCCGAAGGTCGGGGGTCCCAAGACCCCCAAGCGGAAAAATGGCCAAAAAACGCGTGGGGCTATAGCCTTGGTGGGGGGCGTGGGCGAAGTTCGTCCGCGGGACTCGGAATGGCACCATACTTGGCGGGCGGCCTCTGTGTGCGAAAAATAGGCCACGGGCACAGCCGCGCCCAAAAATCAGCCCCCGAAGGTCGGGGTCCCAAGACCCCCCAGCGGAAAAATGGCCAAAAAACGGGTGGGCTATAGCCTTGGTGGGGGGTGTGGGCGAAGTTCGTCCGCGGGACTCGGAATGGCCCCCAGACTTGGGCGGGCGGCCTCCGTGTGCCAAAAATAGGCCACGGGCACAGCCGCGCCCAAAAATCAGCCCCCGAAGGTCGGGGTCCCAAGACCCCCCAGCGGAAAAATGGCCAAAAAAAGGGTGGGCTATAGCCTAGGTGGGGGGCGTGGGCGAAGTTCGTCCGCGGGACTCGGAATGGAACCATACTTGGCGGGCGGCCTCCGTGTGCCAAAAATAGGCCACGGGCACAGCCGCGCCCAAAAATTAGCCCCCGAAGGTCGGGGTCCCAAGACCCCCCAGCGGAAAAATGGCCAAAAAAAGGGTGGGCTATAGCCTTGGTGGGGGGCGTGGGCGAAGTTCGTCCGCGGGACTCGGAATGGCCCCAGACTTGGCGGGCGGCCTCCGTGTGCCAAAAATAGGCCACGGGCACTGCCGCGCCCAAAAATCAGCCCCCGAAGGTCGGGGTCACAAGACCCCCCAGCGGAAAAATGGCCAAAAAACGGGTGGGCTATAGCCTTGGTGGGGGGCGTGGGCGAAGTTCGTCCGCGGGACTCGGAATGGCACCATACTTGGCGGGCGGCCTCTGTGTGCCAAAAATAGGCCACGGGCACAGCCGCGCCCAAAAATCAGCCCCCGAAGGTCGGGGTCCCAAGACCCCCAAGCGGAAAAAATGGCCCAAAAAACGCGTGGGCTATAGCCTTGGTGGGGGGCGTGGGCGAAGTTCGTCCGCGGGACTCGGAATGGCACCATACTTGGCGGGCGGCCTCTGTGTGCGAAAAATAGGCCACGGGCACAGCCGCGCCCAAAAATCAGCCCCCGAAGGTCGGGGTCCCAAGACCCCCCCAGCGGAAAAATGGCCAAAAAACGGGTGGGCTATAGCCTTGGTGGGGGGCGTGGGCGAAGTTCGTCCGCGGGACTCGGAATGGCCCCAGACTTGGCGGGCGGCCTCCGTGTGCCAAAATAGGCCACGGGCACAGCAGCGCCCAAAAATCAGCCCCCGAAGGTCGGGGTCCCAAGACCCCCCAGCGGAAAAATGGCCAAAAAACGCGTGGGCTATAGCCTTGGTGGGGGGCGTGGGCGAAGTTCGACCGCGGGACTCGGAATGGCACCATACTTGGCGGGCGGCCTCGGTGTGCCAAAAATAGGCCACGGGCACAGCCGCGCCCAAAAATCAGCCCCCGAAGGTCGGGGTCCCAAGACCCCCCCAGCGGAAAAATGGCCAAAAAACGCGTGGGCTATAGCCTTGGTGGGGGGCGTGGGCGAAGTTCGTCCGCGGGACTCGGAATGGCACCATATTTGGCGGGCGGCCTCGGTGTGCCAAAAATAGGCCACGGGCACAGCCGCGCCCAAAAATCAGCCCCCGAAGGTCGGGGTCCCAAGACCCCCCAGCGGAAAAATGGCCAAAAAAAGGGTGGGCTATAGCCTTGGTGGGGGGCGTGGGCGAAGTTCGTCCGCGGGACTCGGAATGGAACCATACTTGGCGGGCGGCCTCCGTGTGCCAAAAATAGGCCACGGGCACAGCCGCGCCCCAAAAATTAGCCCCCGAAGGTCGGGGTCCCAAGACCCCCCAGCGGAAAAATGGCCAAAAAAAGGGTGGGCTATAGCCTTGGTGGGGGGGCGTGGGGCGAAGTTCGTCCGCGGGACTCGGAATGGCCCCAGACTTGGCGGGCGGCCTCCGTGTGCCAAAAATAGGCCACGGGCACAGCCGCGCCCAAAAATCATCCCCCGAAGGTCGGGGTCACAAGACCCCCCAGCGGAAAAATGGCCAAAAAACGGGTGGGCTATAGCCTTGGTGGGGGGCTGTGGGCGAAGTTCGTCCGCGGGACTCGGAATGGCACCATACTTGGCGGGCGGCCTCTGTGTGCGAAAAATAGGCCACGGGCACAGCCGCGCCCAAAAATCAGCCCCCGAAGGTCGGGGTCCCAAGACCCCCCAGCGGAAAAATGGCCAAAAAACGGGTGGGCTATAGCCTTGGTGGGGGGCGTGGGCGAAGTTCGTCCGCGGGACTCGGAATGGCCCCAGACTTGGCGGGCGGCCTCCGTGTGCCAAAAATAGGCCACGGGCACAGCAGCGCCCAAAAATCAGCCCCCGAAGGTCGGGGTCCCAAGACCCCCCAGCGGAAAAATGGCCAAAAACGCGTGGGCTATAGCCTTGGTGGGGGGCGTGGGCGAAGTTCGTCCGCGGGACTCGGAATGGCACCATACTTGGCGGGCGGCCTCGGTGTGCCAAAAATAGGCCACGGGCACAGTCGCGCCCAAAAATCAGCCCCCGAAGGTCGGGGTCCCAAGACCCCCCAGCGGAAAAATGGCCAAAAAAAGGGTGGGCTATAGCCTTGGTGGGGGGCGTGGGCGAAGTTCGTCCGCGGGACTCGGAATGGAACCATACTTGGCGGGCGGCCTCCGTGTGCCAAAAATAGGCCACGGGCACAGCCGCGCCCAAAAATCAACCCCCGAAGGTCGGGGTCCCAAGACCCCCCAGCGGAAAAATGGCCAAAAAAAGGGTGGGCTATAGCCTTGGTGAGGGGCGTGGGCGAAGTTCGTCCGCAGGACTCGGAATGGCCCCAGACTTGGCGGGCGGCCTCTGTGTGCCAAAAATAGGCCACGGGCACAGCCGCGCCCAAAAATCAGCCCCCGAAGGTCGGGGTCCCAAGACCCCCCAGCGGAAAAATGGCCAAAAAACGCGTGGGCTATTGCCTTGGTGGGGGGCGTGGGCGTCCGCGGGACTCGGAATGGCACCATACTTGGCGGGCGGCCTCCGTGTGCCAAAAATAGGCCATGGGCACAGCCGCGCCCAAAAATCAGCCCCCGAAGGTCGGGGTCCCAAGACCCCCCAGCGGAAAAATGGCCAAAAAAAGGGTGGGCTATAGCCTTGGTGGGGGGCGTGGGCGAAGTTCGTCCGCGGGACTCGGAATGGCACCATACTTGGCGGGCGGCCTCTGTGTGCGAAAAATAGGGCACGGGCACAGCCGCGCCCAAAAATCAGCCCCCGAAGGTCGGGGTCCCAAGACCCCCCAGCGGAAAAATGGCCAAAAAAAGGGTGGGCTATAGCCTTGGTGGGGGGCGTGGGCGAAGTTCGTCCGCGGGACTCGGAATGGCACCATACTTGGCGGGCGGCCTCTGTGTGCGAAAAATAGGCCACGGGCACAGCCGCGCCCAAAAATCAGCCCCCGAAGGTCGGGATCCCAAGACCCCCCAGCGGAAAAATGGCCAAAAAACGCGTGGGCTATAGCCTTGGTGGGGGGCGTGGGCGAAGTTCGTCCGCGGGACTCGGAATGGCACCATACTTGGCGGGCGGCCTCTGTGTGCCAAAAATAGGCCACGGGCACAGCCGCGCCTAAAAATCAGCCCCCGAAGGTCGGGGTCCCAAGACCCCCCAGCGGAAAAATGGCCAAAAAACGGGTGGGCTATAGCCTTGGTGGGGGGCGTGGGCGAAGTTCGTCCGCGGGACTCGGAATGGCACCAGACTTGGCGGGCGGCCTCCGTGTGCCAAAAATAGGCCACGGGCACAGCCGCGCCCAAAAATCAACCCCCGAAGGTCGGGGTCCCAAGACCCCCCAGCGGAAAAATGGCCAAAAAAAGGGTGGGCTATAGCCTTGGTGAGGGGCGTGGGCGAAGTTCGTCCGCGGGACTCGGAATGGCCCCAGACTTGGCGGGCGGCCTCCGTGTGCCAAAAGTAGGCCACGGGCACAGCCGCGCCCAAAAATCAGCCCCCGAAGGTCGGGGTCACAAGACCCCCCAGCGGAAAAATGGCCAAAAAACGGGTGGCCTATAGCCTTGGTCGGGGGCGTGGGCGAAGTTCGTCCGTGGGACTCGGAATGGCACCATACTTGGCGGGCGGCCTCTGTGTGCGAAAAATAGGCCACGGGCACAGCCGCGCCCAAAAATCAGCCCCCGAAGGTCGGGGTCCCAAGACCCCCCAGCGGAAAAATGGCCAAAAAACTGGTGGGCTATAGCCTTGGTGGGGGGCGTGGGCGAAGTTCGTCCGCGGGACTCGGAATGGCACCATACTTGGCGGGCGGCCTCTGTGTGCCAAAAATAGGCCACGGACACAGCCGCGCCCAAAAATCAGCCCCCGAAGGTCGGGGTCCCAAGACCCCCCAGCGGAAAAATGGCCAAAAAACGCGTGGGCTATAGCCTTGGTGCGGGGCGTGGGCGAAGTTCGTCCGCGGGACTCGGAATGGCACCATACTTGGCGGGCGGCCTCTGTGTGCGAAAAATAGGCCACGGGCACAGCCGCACCCAAAAATCAGCCCCCGAAGGTCGGGGTCCCAAGACCCCCCAGCGGAAAAATGGCCAAAAAACGGGTGGGCTATAGCCTTGGTGGGGGGCGTGGGCGAAGTTCGTCCGCGGGACTCGGAATGGCCCCAGACTTGGCGGGCGGCCTCCGTGTGCCAAAAATAGGCCACGGGCACAGCCGCGCCCAAAAATCAGCCCCCGAAGGTCGGGGTCCAAAGACCCCGCAGCGGAAAAATGGCCAAAAAACGGGGTGGGCTATAGCCTTGGTGGGGGGCGTGGGCGAAGTTCGTCCGCGGGACTCGGAATGGCCCCAGACTTGGCGGGCGGCCTCCGTGTGCAAAAATAGGCCACGGGCACAGCCGCGCCCAAAAATCAGCCCCCGAAGGTCGGGGTCCCAAGACCCCCCAGCGGAAAAATGGCCAAAAAACGGGGTGGGCTATAGCCTTGGTGGGGGGCGTGGGCGAAGTTCGTCCGCGGGACTCGGAATGGCCCCAGACTTGGCGGGCGGCCTCCATGTGCCAAAAATAGGCCACGGGCACAGCCGCGCCCAAAAATCAGCCCCCGAAGGTCGGGGTCCCAAGACCCCCCAGCGGAAAAATGGCCAAAAAACGGGTGGGCTATAGCCTTGGTGGGGGGCGTGGGCGAAGTTCGTCCGCGGGACTCGGAATGGCACCATACTTGGCGGGCGGCCTCTGTGTGCCAAAAATAGGCCACGGACACAGCCGCGCCCAAAAATCAGCCCCCGAAGGTCGGGGTCCCAAGACCCCCCAGCGGAAAAATGGCCAAAAAACGCGGTGGGCTATAGCCTTGGTGCGGGGCGTGGGCGAAGTTCGTCCGCGGGACTCGGAATGGCACCATACTTGGCGGGCGGCCTCTGTGTGCGAAAAATAGGCCACGGGCACAGCCGCACCCAAAAATCAGCCCCGAAGGTCGGGGTCCCAAGACCCCCCAGCGGAAAAATGGCCAAAAAAACGGGTGGGGCTATAGCCTTGGTGGGGGGCGTGGGCGAAGTTCGTCCGCGGGACTCGGAATGGCCCCAGACTTGGCGGGCGGCCTCCGTTGTGCCAAAAATAGGCCACGGGCACAGCCGCGCCCAAAAATCAGCCCCCGAAGGTCGGGGTCCCAAGACCCCCCAGCGGAAAAATGGCCAAAAAACGCGTGGGCTATAGCCTTGGTGGGGGGCGTGGGCGAAGTTCGTCCGCGGGACTCGGAATGGCACCATACTTGGCGGGCGGCCTCTGTGTGCCAAAAATAGGCCACGGGCACATCCGCGCCCAAAAATCAGCCCCCGAAGGTCGGGGTCCCAAGACCCCCCAGCGGAAAAATGGCCAAAAAACGCGTGGGCTATAGCATTGGTGGGGGGCGTGGGCGTCCGCGGGACTCGGAATGGCACCATACTTGGCGGGCGGCCTCCGTGTGCCAAAAATAGGCCACGGGCACAGCCGCGCCGAAAAATCAGCCCCCGAAGGTCGGGGTCCCAAGACCCCCCAGCGGAAAAATGGCCAAAAAAAAGGGTGGGCTATAGCCTTGGTGGGGGGCGTGGGCGAAGTTCGTCCGCGGGACTCGGAATGGCCCCAGACTTGGCGGGCGGCCTCCGTGTGCCAAAAATAGGCCACGGGCACAGCCGCGCCCAAAAATCAGCCCCCGAAGGTCGGGGTCACAAGACCCCCCAGCGGAAAAATGGCCAAAAAACGGGTGGGCTATAGCCTTGGTGGGGGGCGTGGGCGAAGTTCGTCCGCGGGACTCGGAATGGCACCATACTTGGCGGGCGGCCTCTGTGTGCGAAAAATAGGCCACGGGCACAGCCGCGCCCAAAAATCAGCCTCCGAAGGTCGGGGTCCAAGACCCCCCAGCGGAAAAATGGCCAAAAAACGGGTGGGCTATAGCCTTGGTGGGGGGCGTGGGGCGAAGTTCGTCCGCGGGACTCGGAATGGCACCATACTTGGCGGGCGGCTCTGTGTGCCAAAAATAGGCCACGGGCACAGCCGCGCCCAAAAATCAGCCCCCGAAGGTCGGGGTCCCAAGACCCCCCAGCGGAAAAATGGCCAAAAAACGGGTGGGCTATAGCCTTGGTGGGGGGCGTGGGCGAAGTTCGTCCGCGGGACTCGGAATGGCACCAGACTTGGCGGGCGGCCTCCGTGTGCCAAAAATAGGCCACGGGCACAGCCGCGCCCAAAAATCAGCCCCCGAAGGTCGGGGTCCCAAGACCCCCCAGCGGAAAAATGGCCAAAAAACGGCTGGGCTATAGCCTTGGTGGGGGGCGTGGGCGAAGTTCGTCGCGGGACTCGGAATGGCCCCAGACTCGGCGGGCGGCCTCCGTGTGCCAAAAATAGGCCACGGGCACAGCCCCGCCCAAAAATCAGCCCCCGAAGGTCGGGGTCCCAAGACCCCCCAGCGGAAAAATGGCCAAAAAACGGGTGGGCTATAGCCCTGGTGGGGGGCGTGGGTGAAGTTCGTCCGCAGGACTCGGAATGGCCCCAGACTTGGCGGGCGGCCTCCGTGTGCCAAAAATAGGCCACGGGCACAGCCGCGCCCAAAAATCAGCCCCCGAAGGTCGGGGTCCCAAGACCCCCCAGCGGAAAAATGGCCAAAAAAAGGGTGGGCTATAGCCTTGGTGGGGGGCGTGGGCGAAGTTCGTCCGCGGGACTCGGAATGGCACCATACTTGGCGGGCGGCCTCTGTGTGTGAAAAATAGGCCACGGGCACAGCCGCGTCCAAAAATCAGCCCCCGAAGGTCGGGGTCCCAAGACCCCCCAGAGGAAATATGGCCAAAAAACGCTGTGGGCTATAGCCTTGGTGGGGGCGTGGGCGAAGTTCGTCCGCGGGACTCGGAATGGCACCATACTTGGCGGGCGGCCTCCGTGTGCCAAAAATAGGCCACGGGCACAGCCGCGCCCAAAAATCAGCCCCCGAAGGTCGGGGTCCCAAGACCCCCCAGCGGAAAAATGGCCAAAAAAAGGGTGGGCTATAGCCTTGGTGGGGGGCGTGGGCGAAGTTCGTCCGCGGGACTCGGAATGGCACCATACTTGGCGGGCGGCCTCTGTGTGCGAAAAATAGGCCACGGGCACAGCCGCGTCCAAAAATCAGCCCCCGAAGGTTGGGGTCCCAAGACCCCCCAGCGGAAATATGGCCAAAAAACGCGTGGGCTATAGCCTTGGTGGGGGGCGTGGGCGAAGTTCGTCCGCGGGACTCGGAATGGCACCATACTTGGCGGGCGGCCTCTGTGTGCCAAAAATAGGCCACGGGCACAGCCGCGCCCAAAAATCGGCCCCCGAAGATCGGGGTCCCAAGACCCCCCAGCGGAAAAATGGCCAAAAAACGGGGTGGGCTATAGCCTTGGTGGGGGGCGTGGGCGAAGTTCATCCGCGGGACTCGGAATGGCCCCAGACTTGGCGGGCGGCCTCCGTGTGCCAAAAATAGGCCACGGGCACAGCCGCGCCCAAAAATCAGCCCCCGAAGGTCGGGGTCGCAAGACCCCCCAGCGGAAAAATGGCCAAAAAACGCGTGGGCTATAGCCTTGGTGGGGTCGTGGGCGAAGTTCGTCCGCGGGACTCGGAAGGCACCATACTTGGCGGGGCGGCCTCCGTGTGCCAAAAATAGGCCACGGGCACAGCCGCGCCCAAAAATCAGCCCCCGAAGGTCGGGGTCCCAAGACCCCCCAGCGGAAAAATGGCCAAAAAAAGGGTGGGCTATAGCCTTGGTGGGGGGCGTGGGGCGTCCGCGGGACTGCGTGGCGTCCGCGGGACTCGGAATGGCACCATACTTGGCGGGCGGCCTCCGTGTGCCAAAAATAGGCCACGGGCACAGCCGCGCCCAAAAATCAGCCCCCGAAGGTCGGGGTCCCAAGACCCCGCAGCGGAAAAATGGCCAAAAAACGGGTGGGCTATAGCCTTGGTGGGGGGCGTGGGCGAAGTTCGTCCGCGGGACTCGGAATGGCCCCAGACTTGGCGGGCGGCCTCCGTGTGCCAAAAATAGGCCACGGGCACAGCCGCGCCCAAAAATCAGCCCCCGAAGGTCGGGGTCCCAAGACCCCCCAGCGGAAAAATGGCCAAAAAACGGGTGGGCTATAGCCTTGGTGGGGGGCGTGGGCGAAGTTCGTCCGCGGGACTCGGAATGGCCCCAGACTTGGCGGGCGGCCTCCATGTGCCAAAAATAGGCCACGGGCACAGCCGCGCCCAAAAATCAGCCCCCGAAGGTCGGGGTCCCAAGACCCCCCAGCGGAAAAATGGCCAAAAAACGCGTGGGCTATAGCCTTGGTGGGGGGCGTGGGCGAAGTTCGTCCGCGGGACTCGGAATGGCACCATACTTGGCGGGCGGCCTCTGTGTGCCAAAAATAGGCCACGGGCACAGCCGCGCCCAAAAATCAGCCACCGAAGGTCGGGGTCCCAAGACCCCCCAGCGGAAAAATGGCCAAAAAACGCGTGGGCTATTGCCTTGGTGGGGGGCGTGGGCGTCCGCGGGACTCGGAATGACACCATACTTGGCGGGCGGCCTCCGTGTGCCAAAAATAGGCCACGGGCACAGCCGCGCCCAAAAATCAGCCCCCGAAGGTCGGGGTCCCAAGACCCCCCAGCGGAAAAATAGCCAAAAAACGGCTGGGCTATAGCCTTGGTGGGGGGCGTGGGAGAAGTTCGTCCGCGGGACTCGGAATGGCCCCAGACTTGGCGGGCGGCCTCCATGTGCCAAAAATAGGCCACGGGCACAGCCGCGCCCAAAAATCAACCCCCGAAGGTCGGGGTCCCAAGACCCCCCAGCGGAAAAATGGCCAAAAAACGCGTGGGCTATAGCCTTGGTGGGGGGCGTGGGCGAAGTTCGTCCGCGGGACTCGGAATGGCACCATCCTTGGCGGGCGGCCTCTGTGTGCCAAAAATAGGCCACGGGCACAGCCGCGCCCAAAAATCAGCCCCCGAAGGTCGGGGTCCCAAGACACCCCAGCGGAAAAATGGCCAAAAAACGCGTGGGCTATTGCCTTGGTGTGGGGCGTGGGCGTCCGCGGGACTCGGAATGGCACCATACTTGGCGGGCGGCCTCCGTGTGCCAAACATAGGCCACGGGCATAGCCGCGCCCAAAAATCAGCCCCCGAAGGCCGGGGTCCCAAGACCCCCCAGCGGAAAAATGGCCAAAAAACGGCTGGGCTATAGCCTTGGTGGGGGGCGTGGGCGAAGTTCGTCCGCGGGACTCGGAATGGCCCCAGACTTGGCGGGCGGCCTCCGTGTGCCAAAAATAGGCCACGGGCACAGCCGCGCCCAAAATCAGCCCCCGAAGGTCGGGGTCCCAAGACCCCCCAGCGGAAAAATGGCCAAAAAACGGGTGGGCTATAGCCTTGGTGGGGGGCGTGGGCGAAGTTCGTCCGCAGGACTCGGAATGGCCCCAGACTTGGCGGGCGGCCTCCGTGTGCCAAAAATTGGCCACGGGCACAGCCGCGCCCAAAAATCAACCCCCGAAGGTCGGGGTCCCAAGACCCCCCAGCGGAAAAATGGCCAAAAAAAGGGTGGGCTATAGCCTTGGTGGGGGGCGTGGGCGAAGTTCGTCCGCGGGACTCGGAATGGCACCATACTTGGCGGGCGGCCTCTGTGTGCGAAAAATAGGCCACGGGCACAGCCGCGCCCAAAAATCAGCCCCCGAAGGTCGGGGTCCCAAGACCCCCCCAGCGGAAAAATGGCCAAAAAACGCGTGGGCTATAGCCTTGGTGGGGGGCGTGGGCGAAGTTCGTCCGCGGGACTCGGAATGGCACCATACTTGGCGGGCGGCCTCTGTGTGCGAGAAATAGGCCACGGGCACAGCCGTGCCCAAAAATCAGCCCCCGAAGGTCGGGGTCCCAAGACCCCCCAGCGGAAAAATGGCCAAAAAACGGATGGGCTATAGCCTTGGTGGGGGGCGTGGGCGAAGTTCGTCCGCGGGACTCGGAATGGCCCCAGACTTGGCGGACGGCCTCCGTGTGCCAAAAATAGGCCACGGGCACTGCCGCGCCCAAAAATCAACCCCCGAAGGTCGGGGTCCCAAGACCCCCCAGCGGAAAAATGGCCAAAAAAAGGGTGGGCTATAGCCTTGGTGGGGGGCGTGGGCGAAGTTCGTCCGCGGGACTCGGAATGGCACCATACTTGGCGGGCGGCCTCTGTGTGCCAAAAATAGGCCACGGGCACAGCCGCGCCCAAAAATCAGCCCCCGAAGGTCGGGGTCCAAGACCCCCCAGCGGAAAAATGGCCAAAAAACGCGTGGGTTATAGCCTTGGTGGGGGGCGTGGGCGAAGTTCGTCCGCGGGACTCGGAATGGCACCATACTTGGCGGGCGGCCTCTGTGTGCGAAAAATAGGCCACGGGCACAGCCGTGCCCAAAAATCAGCCCCCGAAGGTCGGGGTCCCAAGACCCCCCAGCGGAAAAATGGCCAAAAAACGGATGGGCTATAGCCTTGGTGGGGGGGCGTGGCCGAAGTTCGTCCGCGGGACTCGGAATGGCGCCATACTTGGCGGGCGGCCTCTGTGTGCCAAAAATAGGCCACGGGCACAGCCGCGCCCAAAACTCAGCCCCGAAGGTCGGGGTCCCAACACCCCCCAGCGGAAAAAATGGCCAAAAAACGGGTGGGCTATTGCCTTGGTGGGGGGGCGTGGGCGTCCGCGGGACTCGGAATGGCACCATACTTTGCGGGCGGCCTCCGTGTGCCAAAAATAGGCCACGGGCACAGCCGTGCCCAAAAATAAGCCCCCGAAGGTCGGGGTCCCAAGACCCCCCAGCGGAAAATGGCCAAAAAACGGGTGGGCTATAGCCTTGGTGGGGGGCGTGGGCGAAGTTCGTCCGCGGGACTCGGAATGGCCCCAGACTTGGCGGGCAGCCTCCGTGTGCCAAAAATAGGCCACGGGCACAGCCGAGCCCAAAAATCAGCCCCCGAAGGTCGGGGTCCTAAGACCCCCCCAGCGGAAAAATGGCCAAAAAAAGGGTGGGCTATAGCCTTGGTGGGGGGCGTGGGCGAAGTTCGTCCGCGGGACTCGGAATGGCACCATACTTGGCGGGCGGCCTCTGTGTGCGAAAAATAGGCCACGGGCACAGCCGCGCCCAAAAATCAGCCCCCGAAGGTAGGGGTCCCAAGACCCCCCAGCGGAAAAATGGCCAAAAAACGCGTGGGCTATAGGCTTGGTGGGGGGCGTGGGCGAAGTTCGTCCGCGGGACTCGGAATGGCACCATACTTGGCGGGCGGCCTCTGTGTGCGAAAAATAGGCCACGGGCACAGCCGCGCCCAAAAATCAGCCCCCGAAGGTCGGGGTCCCAAGACCCCCCAGCGGAAAAATGGCCAAAAAACGCGTGGGCTATAGCCTTGGTGGGGGGCGTGGGCGAAGTTCGTCCGCGGGACTCGGAATGGCACCATACTTGGCGGGCGGCCTCTGTGTGCCAAAAATAGGCCACGGGCACAGCCGCGCCCAAAAATCAGCCCCCGAAGGTCGGGGTCCCAAGACCCCCCAGCGGAAAAATGGCCAAAAAACGCGTGGGCTATAGCCTTGGTGGGGGGCGTGGGCGAAGTTCGTCCGCGGGACTCGGAATGGCACCATACTTGGCGGGCGGCCTCTGTGTGCCAAAAATAGGCCACGGGCACAGCCGCGCCCAAAACTCAGCCCCCGAAGGTCGGGGTCCAAGACCCCCCAGCGGAAAAATGGCCAAAAAACGCGTGGGCTATTGCCTTGGAAAAGGCGTGGGCGTCCGCGGGACTCGGAATGGCACCATACTTTGCTGGCGGCCTCCGTGTGCCAAAAATAGGCCACGGGCACAGCCGTGCCCAAAAATCAGCCCCCGAAGGTCGGGGTCCCAAGACCCCCCAGCGGAAAAATGGCCAAAAAACGGCTGGGCTATAGCCTTGGTGGGGGGCGTGGGCGAAGTTCGTCCGCGGGACTCGGAATGGCCCCAAACTTGGCGGGCGGCCTTCGTGTGCCAAAAATAGGCCACGGGCACAGCCGCGCCCAAAAATCAGCCCCCCGAAGGTCGGGGGTCCCAAGACCCCCCAGCGGAAAAATGGCCAAAAAACGGGTGGGCTATAGCCTTGGTGGGGGGCGTGGGCGAAGTTCGTCCGCGGGACTCGGAATGGCCCCAGACTTGGCGGGCAGCCTCCGTGTGCCAAAAATAGGCCACGGGCACAGCCGCGCCCAAAAATCAGCCCCCGAAGGTCGGGGTCCCAAGACCCCCCAGCGGAAAAATGGCCAAAAAAAGGGTGGGCTATAGCCTTGGTGGGGGGCATGGGCGAAGTTCGTCCGCGGGACTCGGAATGGCACCATACTTGGCGGGCGGCCTCTGTGTGCGAAAAATAGGCCACGGGCACAGCCGCGCCCAAAAATCAGCCCCCGAAGGTCGGGGTCCCAAGACCCCCCAGCGGAAAAATGGCCAAAAAACGCGTGGGCTATAGGCTTGGTGGGGGGCGTGGGCGAAGTTCGTCCGCGGGACTCGGAATGGCACCATACTTGGCGGACGGCCTCTGTGTGCGAAAAATAGGCCACGGGCACACCCGCGCCCAAAAATCAGCCCCCGAAGGTCGGGGTCCCAAGACCCCCCAGCGGAAAAATGGCCAAAAAACGCGTGGGCTATAGCCTTGGTGGGGGGCGTGGGCGAAGTTCGTCCGCGGGACTCGGAATGGCACCATACTTGGCGGGCGGCCTCTGTGTGCCAAAAATAGGCCACGGGCACAGCCGCGCCCAAAAATCAGCCCCCGAAGGTCGGGGTCCCAAGACCCCCCAGCGGAAAAAATGGCCAAAAAACGCGTGGGCTATTGCCTTGGTGGGGGGCGTGGGCGTCCGCGGGACTCGGAATGGCACCATACTTGGCGGGCGGCCTCCGTGTGCCAAAAATAGGCCATGGGCACAGCCGCGCCCAAAAATCAGCCCCCGAAGGTCGGGGTCCCAAGACCCCCCAGCGGAAAAATGGCCAAAAAAAGGGTGGGCTATAGCCTTGGTGGGGGGGCGTGGGCGAAGTTCGTCCGCGGGACTCGGAATGGCACCATACTTGGCGGGCGGCCTCTGTGTGCGAAAAATAGGCCACGGGCACAGCCGCGCCCAAAAATCAGCCCCCGAAGGTCGGGGTCCCAAGACCCCCCAGCGGAAAAATGGCCAAAAAAAGGGTGGGCTATAGCCTTGGTGGGGGGCGTGGGCGAAGTTCGTCCGCGGGACTCGGAATGGCACCATACTTGGCGGACGGCCTCTGTGTGCGAAAAATAGGCCACGGGCACAGCCGCGCCCAAAAATCAGCCCCCGAAGGTCGGGATCCCAAGACCCCCCAGCGGAAAAAATGGCCAAAAAACGCGTGGGCTATAGCCTTGGTGGGGGGCGTGGGCGAAGTTCGTCCGCGGGACTCGGAATGGCACCATACTTGGCGGGCGGCCTCTGTGTGCGAAAAATAGGCCACGGGCACAGCCGTGCCCAAAAATCAGCCCCCGAAGGTCGGGGTCCCAAGACCCACCAGCGGAAAAATGGCCAAAAAACGGATGGGCTATAGCCTTGGTGGGGGGCGTGGGCGAAGTTCGTCCGCGGGACTCGGAATGGCCCCAGACTTGGCGGGCGGCCTCCGTGTGCCAAAAATAGGCCACGGGCACAGCCGCGCCCAAAAATCAGCCCCCGAAGGTCGGGGTCCCAAGACCCCCCAGCGGAAAAATGGCCAAAAAACGCGTGGGCTATAGCCTTGGTGGGGGGCGTGGGCGAAGTTCGTCCGCGGGACTCGGAATGGCACCATACTTGGCGGGCGGCCTCTGTGTGCCAAAAATAGGCCACGGGCACAGCCGCGCCCAAAAATCAGCCCCCGAAGGTCGGGGTCCCAAGACCCCCCAGCGGAAAAATGGCCAAAAAACGCGTGGGCTATTGCCTTGGTGGGGGGCGTGGGGCGTCCGCGGGACTCGGAATGGCACCATACTTGGCGGGCGGCCTCCGTGTGCCAAAAATAGGCCACGGGCACAGCCGCGTCCAAAAATCAGCCCCCGAAGGTCGGGGTCCCAAGACCCCCCAGCGGAAAAATGGCCAAAAAACGGCTGGGCTATAGCCTTGGTGGGGGGCGTGGGCGAAGTTCGTCCGCGGGACTCGGAATGGACCCAGACTTGGCGGACGGCCTCCGTGAGCCAAAAATAGGCCACGGGCACAGCCGCGCCCAAAAATCAGCCCCCGAAGGTCGGGGTCCCAAGACCCCCCAGCGGAAAAATGGCCAAAAACGGGTGGGCTATAGCCTTGGTGGGGGGCGTGGGCGAAGTTCGTCCGCGGGACTCGGAATGGCCCCAGACTTGGCGGGCGGCCTCCGTGTGCCAAAAATAGGCCACGGGCACAGCCGCGCCCAAAAATCAGCCCCCGAAGGTCGGGGTCACAAGACCCCCCAGCGGAAAAATGGCCAAAAAACGGGTGGGCTATAGCCTTGGTGGGGGGCGTGGGCGAAGTTCGTCCGCGGGACTCGGAATGGCACCATACTTGGCGGGCGGCCTCTGTGTGCCAAAAATAGGCCACGGGTACAGCCGCGCCCAAAAATCAGCCCCCGAAGGTCGGGGTCCCAAGACCCCCCAGCGGAAAAATGGCCCAAAAAAGGGTGGGCTATAGCCTTGGTGGGGGCGTGGGCGAAGTTCGTCCGCGGGACTCGGAATGGCACCATACTTGGCGGGCGGCCTCTGTGTGCGAAAAATAGGCCACCGGCACAGCCGCGCCCAAAAAATCAGCCCCCGAAGGTCGGGGTCCCAAGACCCCCCAGCGGAAAAATGGCCAAAAAACGCGTGGGCTATAGCCTTGGTGGGGGGCGTGGGCGAAGTTCGTCCGCGGGACTCGGAATGGCACCATACTTGGCGGGCGGCCTCTGTGTGCGAAAAATAGGCCACGGGCACAGCCGCGCCCAAAAATCAGCCCCCGAAGGTCGCGGTCCCAAGACCCCCCCGCGGAAAAATGGCCAAAAAACGGGTGGGCTATAGCCTTGGTGGGGGGCGTGGGCGAAGTTCGTCCGCGGGACTCGGAATGGACCCAGACTTGGCGGACGGCCTCTGTGAGCCAAAAATAGGCCACGGGCACAGCCGCGCCCAAAAATCAGCCCCCGAAGGTCGGGGTCCCAAGACCCCCCAGCGGAAAAATGGCCAAAAAACGGGTGGGCTATAGCCTTGGTGGGGGGCGTTGGCGAAGTTCGTCCGCGGGACTCGGAATGGCCCCAGACTTGGCGGGCGGCCTCCGTGTGCCAAAAATAGGCCACGGGCACAGCCGCGCCCAAAAATCAGCCCCCGAAGGTCGGGGTCCCAAGACCCCCCAGCGGAAAAATGGCCAAAAAACGGGTGGGCTATAGCCTTGGTGGGGGGGGCGTGGGCTGTCCGCGGGACTCGGAATGGCACCATACTTGGCGGGCGGCCTCCGTGTGCCAAAAATAGGCCACGGGCACAGCCGCGCCCAAAAATCAGCCCCCGAAGGTCGGGGTCCCAAGACCCCCCAGCGGAAAAATGGCCAAAAAACGGGTGGGCTATAGCCTTGGTGGGGGGCGTGGGCGAAGTTCGTCCGCGGGACTCGGAATGGCCCCAGACTTGGCGGGCGGCCTCCGTGTGCCAAAAATAGGCCACGGGCACAGCCGCGCCCAAAAAATCAGCCCCCGAAGGTCGGGGTCCCAAGACCCCCCAGCGGAAAAATGGCCAAAAAACGGGTGGGCTATAGCCTTGCTGGGGGGCGTGGGCGAAGTTCGTCCGCGGGACTCGGAATGGCCCCAGACTTGGCGGGCGGCCTCCGTGTGCCAAAAATAGGCCACGGGCACAGCCGCGCCCAAAAATCAGCCCCCGAAGGTCGGGGTCCCAAGACCCCCAGCGGAAAAATGGCCAAAAAAAGGGTGGGCTATAGCCTTGGTGGGGGGCGTGGGCGAAGTTCATCCGCGGGACTCGGAATGGCACCATACTTGGCGGGCGGCCTCTGTGTGCGAAAAATAGGCCACGGGCACAGCCGCGCCCAAAAATCAGCCCCCGAAGGTCGGGGTCCCAAGACCCCCCAGCGGAAAAATGGCCAAAAAACGCGTGGGCTATAGCCTTGGTGGGGGGCGTGGGCGAAGTTCGTCCGCGGGACTCGGAATGGCACCATACTTGGTGGGCGGCCTCTGTGTGCCAAAAATAGGCCACGGGCACAGCCGCGCCCAAAAACCAGCCCCCGAAGGTCGGGGTCCCAAGACCCCCCCGCGGAAAAATGGCCAAAAAACGGGTGGGCTATAGCCTTGGTGGGGGGCGTGGGCGAAGTTCGTCCGCGGGACTCGGAATGGCCCCAGACTTGGCGGGCGGCCTCCGTGAGCCAAAAATAGGCCACGGGCACAGCCGCGCCCAAAAATCAGCCCCCGAAGGTCGGGGTCCCAAGACCCCCCAGCGGAAAAATGGCCAAAAAAAGGGTGGGCTATAGCCTTGGTGGGGGGCGTGGGCGAAGTTCGTCCGCGGGACTCGGAATGGCACCATACTTGGCGGGCGGCCTCTGTGTGCCAAAAATAGGCCACGGGCACAGCCGCGCCCAAAAATCAGCCCCCGAAGGTCGGGGTCACAAGACCCCCCAGCGGAAAAATGGCCAAAAAACGGGTGGGCTATAGCCTTGGTGGGGGGCGGTGGGCGAAGTTCGTCCGCGGGACTCGGAATGGCCCCAGACTTGGCGGGCGGCCTCCGTGTGCCAAAAATAGGCCACGGGCACGGCCGCGCCCAAAAATCAGCCCCCGAAGGTCGGGGTCACAAGACCCCCCAGCGGAAAAATGGCCAAAAAACGCGTGGGCTATAGCCTTGGTGGGGGGCGTGGGCGAAGTTCGTCCGCGGGACTCGGAATGGCACCATACTTGGCGGGCGGCCTCTGTGTGCCAAAAATAGGCCACGGGCACAGCCGCGCCCAAAAAATCAGCCCCCGAAGGTCGGGGTCCCAAGACCCCCCAGCGGAAAAATGGCCAAAAAAAGGGTGGGCTATAGCCTTGGTGGGGGGCGTGGGAGTCCGCGGGACTCGGAATGGCACCATACTTGGCGGGCGGCCTCCGTGTGCCAAAAATAGGCCACGGGCACAGCCGCGCCCAAAAATCAGCCCCCGAAGGTCGGGTTCCCAAGACCCCCCAGCGGAAAAATGGCCAAAAAACGGGTGGGCTATAGCCTTGGTGGGGGGCGGTGGGCGAAGTTCGTCCGCGGGACTCGGAATGGCACCATACTTGGCGGGCGGCCTCTGTTTGCCAAAAATAGGCCACGGGCACAGCCGCGCCCAAAAATCAGCCCCCGAAGGTCGGGGTCCCAAGACCCCCCAGCGGAAAAATGGCCAAAAAACGGGTGGGCTATAGCCTTGGTGGGGGGCGTGGGCGAAGTTCGTCCGCGGGACTCGGAATGGCACCATACTTGGCGGGCGGCCTCTGTGTGCCAAAAATAGGCCACGGGCACAGCCGCGCCCAAAAATCAGCCCCCGAAGGTCGGGGTCCCAAGACCCCCCAGCGGAAAAATGGCCAAAAAACGGGTGGGCTATAGCCTTGGTGGGAGGCGTGGGCGTCCGCGGGACTCGGAATGGCACCATACTTGGCGGGCGGCCTCCGTGTGCCAAAAATAGGCCACGGGCACAACCGCGCCCAAAAATCAGCCCCCGAAGGTCGGGGTCCCAAGACCCCCCAGCGGAAAAATGGCCAAAAAACGGGTGGGCTATAGCCTTGGTGGGGGGCGTGGGCGAAGTTCGTCCGCGGGACTCGGAATGGCCCCAGACTTGGCGGGCGGCCTCCGTGTGCCAAAAATAGGCCACGGGCACAGCCGCGCCCAAAAATCAGCCCCCGAAGGTCGGGGTCCCAAGACCCCCCAGCGGAAAAATGGCCAAAAAACGGGGTGGGCTATAGCCTTGGTGGGGGGCGTGGGCGAAGTTCGTCCGCGGGACTCGGAATGGCCCCAGACTTGGCGGGCGGCCTCCGTGTGCCAAAAATAGGCCACGGGCACAGCCGCGCCCAAAAATCAGCCCCCGAAGGTCGGGGTCCCAAGACCCCCCAGCGGAAAAATGGCCAAAAAAAGGGTGGGCTATAGCCTTGGTGGGGGGCGTGGGCGAAGTTCGTCCGCGGGACTCGGAATGGCACCATACTTGGCGGGCGGCCTCTGTGTGCGAAAAATAGGCCACCGGCACAGCCGCGCCCAAAAATCAGCCCCCGAAGGTCGGGGTCCCAAGACCCCCCAGCGGAAAAATGGCCAAAAAACGCGTGGGGCTATAGCCTTGGTGGGGGGCGTGGGCGAAGTTCGTCCGCGGGACTCGGAATGGCACCATACTTGGCGGGCGGCCTCTGTGTGCGAAAAATAGGCCACGGGCACAGCCGCGCCCAAAAATCAGCCCCCGAAGGTCGCGGTCCCAAGACCCCCCCGCGGAAAAATGGCCAAAAAACGGGTGGGCTATAGCCTTGGTGGGGGGCGTGGGCGAAGTTCGTCCGCGGGACTCGGAATGGACCCAGACTTGGCGGACGGCCTCTGTGAGCCAAAAATAGGCCACGGGCACAGCCGCGCCCAAAATCAGCCCCCGAAGGTCGGGGTCCCAAGACCCCCCAGCGGAAAAATGGCCAAAAAACGGGTGGGCTATAGCCTTGGTGGGGGGCGTTGGCGAAGTTCGTCCGCGGGACTCGGAATGGCCCCAGACTTGGCGGGCGGCCTCCGTGTGCCAAAAATAGGCCACGGGCACAGCCGCGCCCAAAAATCAGCCCCCGAAGGTCGGGGTCCCAAGACCCCCCAGCGGAAAAATGGCCAAAAAACGGGTGGGCTATAGCCTTGGTGGGGGGCGTGGGCGTCCGCGGGACTCGGAATGGCACCATACTTGGCGGGCGGCCTCCGTGTGCCAAAAATAGGCCACGGGCACAGCCGCGCCCAAAATCAGCCCCCGAAGGTCGGGGTCCCAAGACCCCCCAGCGGAAAAAATGGCCAAAAAACGGGTGGGCTATAGCCTTGGTGGGGGGCGTGGGCGAAGTTCGTCCGCGGGACTCGGAATGGCCCCAGACTTGGCGGGCGGCCTCCGTTGTGCCAAAAATAGGCCACGGGCACAGCCGCGCCCAAAAATCAGCCCCCGAAGGTCGGGGTCCCAAGACCCCCCAGCGGAAAAATGGCCAAAAAACGGGTGGGGCTATAGCCTTGGTGGGGGGCGTGGGCGAAGTTCGTCCGCGGGACTCGGAATGGCCCCAGACTTGGCGGGCGGCCTCCGTGTGCCAAAAATAGGCCACGGGCACAGCCGCGCCCAAAAATCAGCCCCCGAAGGTCGGGGGTCCCAAGACCCCCAGCGGAAAAATGGCCAAAAAAAGGGTGGGCTATAGCCTTGGTGGGGGGCGTGGGCGAAGTTCATCCGCGGGACTCGGAATGGCACCATACTTGGCGGGCGGCCTCTGTGTGCGAAAAATAGGTCACGGGCACAGCCGCGCCCAAAAATCAGCCCCCGAAGGTCGGGGTCCCAAGACCCCCCAGCGGAAAAATGGCCAAAAAACGCGTGGGCTATAGCCTTGGTGGGGGGCGTGGGCGAAGTTCGTCCGCGGGACTCGGAATGGCACCATACTTGGTGGGCGGCCTCTGTGTGCCAAAAATAGGCCACGGGCACAGCCGCGCCCAAAAACCAGCCCCCGAAGGTCGGGGTCCCAAGACCCCCCCGCGGAAAATGGCCAAAAAACGGGTGGGCTATAGCCTTGGTGGGGGGCGTGGGCGAAGTTCGTCCGCGGGACTCGGAATGGCCCCAGACTTGGCGGGCGGCCTCCGTGAGCCAAAAATAGGCCACGGGCACAGCCGCGCCCAAAAATCAGCCCCCGAAGGTCGGGGTCCCAAGACCCCCCAGCGGAAAAATGGCCAAAAAAAGGGTGGGCTATAGCCTTGGTGGGGGGCGTGGGCGAAGTTCGTCCGCGGGACTCGGAATGGCACCATACTTGGCGGGCGGCCTCTGTGTGCCAAAAATAGGCCACGGGCACAGCCGCGCCCAAAAATCAGCCCCCGAAGGTCGGGGTCACAAGACCCCCCAGCGGAAAAATGGCCAAAAAAACGGGTGGGCTATAGCCTTGGTGGGGGGCGTGGGCGAAGTTCGTCCGCGGGACTCGGAATGGCCCCAGACTTGGCGGGCGGCCTCCGTGTGCCAAAAATAGGCCACGGGCACGGCCGCGCCCAAAAATCAGCCCCCGAAGGTCGGGGTCACAAGACCCCCCAGCGGAAAAATGGCCAAAAAACGCGTGGGCTATAGCCTTGGTGGGGGGCGTGGGCGAAGTTCGTCCGCGGGACTCGGAATGGCACCATACTTGGCGGGCGGCCTCTGTGTGCCAAAAATAGGCCACGGGCACAGCCGCGCCCAAAAATCAGCCCCCGAAGGTCGGGGTCCCAAGACCCCCCAGCGGAAAAATGGCCAAAAAAAGGGTGGGCTATAGCCTTGGTGGGGGGCGTGGGAGTCCGCGGGACTCGGAATGGCACCATACTTGGCGGGCGGCCTCCGTGTGCCAAAAATAGGCCACGGGCACAGCCGCGCCCAAAAATCAGCCCCCGAAGGTCGGGTTCCCAAGACCCCCCAGCGGAAAAATGGCCAAAAAACGGGTGGGCTATAGCCTTGGTGGGGGGCGTGGGCGAAGTTCGTCCGCGGGACTCGGAATGGCACCATACTTGGCGGGCGGCCTCTGTTTGCCAAAAATAGGCCACGGGCACAGCCGCGCCCAAAAATCAGCCCCCGAAGGTCGGGGTCCCAAGACCCCCCAGCGGAAAAATGGCCAAAAAACGGGTGGGCTATAGCCTTGGTGGGGGGCGTGGGCGAAGTTCGTCCGCGGGACTCGGAATGGCACCATACTTGGCGGGCGGCCTCTGTGTGCCAAAAATAGGCCACGGGCACAGCCGCGCCCAAAAATCAGCCCCCGAAGGTCGGGGTCCCAAGACCCCCCAGCGGAAAAATGGCCAAAAAACGGGTGGGCTATAGCCTTGGTGGGAGGCGTGGGCGTCCGCGGGACTCGGAATGGCACCATACTTGGCGGGCGGCCTCCGTGTGCCAAAAATAGGCCACGGGCACAACCGCGCCCAAAAATCAGCCCCCGAAGGTCGGGGTCCCAAGACCCCCCAGCGGAAAAATGGCCAAAAAACGGGTGGGCTATAGCCTTGGTGGGGGGCGTGGGCGAAGTTCGTCCGCGGGACTCGGAATGGCCCCAGACTTGGCGGGCGGCCTCCGTGTGCCAAAACTAGGCCATGGGCACAGCCGCGCCCAAAAATCAGCCCCCGAAGGTCGGGGTCCCAAGACCCCCCAGCGGAAAAATGGCCAAAAAACGGGTGGGCTATAGCCTTGGTGGGGGGCGTGGGCGAAGTTCGTCCGCGGGACTCGGAATGGCACCATACTTGGCGGGCGGCCTCTGTGTGCGAAAAATAGGCCACGGGCACAGCCGCGCCCAAAAATCAGCCCCCGAAGGTCGGGGTCCCAAGACCCCCCAGCGGAAAAATGGCCAAAAAACGGGTGGGCTATAGCCTTGGTGGGGGGCGTGGGCGAAGTTCGTCCGCGGGACTCGGAATGGCCCCAGACATGGCGGGCGGCCTCCGTGTGCCAAAAATAGGCCACGGGCACAGCCGCGCCCAAAAATCAGCCCCCGATGGTCGGGGTCACAAGACCCCCCAGCGGAAAAATGGCCAAAAAACGGGTGGGCTATAGCCTTGGTGGGGGGAGTGGGAGTCCGCGGGACTCGGAATGGCACCATACTTGGCGGGCGGCCTCCGTGTGCCAAAAATAGGCCACGGGCACAGCCGCGCCCAAAAATCAGCCCCCGAAGGTCGGGGTCCCAAGACCCCCCAGCGGAAAAATGGCCAAAAAACGGGTGGGCTATAGCCTTGGTGGGGGGCGCGGGCGAAGTTCGTCCGCGGGACTCGGAATGGCACCATACTTGGCGGGCGGCCTCTGTGAGCCAAAAATAGGCCACGGGCACAGCCGCGCCCAAAAATCAGCCCCCGAAGGTCGGGGTCCCAAGACCCCCCAGCGGAAAAATGGCCAAAAAACGGGTGGGCTATAGCCTTGGTGGGGGGCGTGGGCGAAGTTCGTCCGCGGGACTCGGAATGGCACCATACTTGGCAGGCGGCCTCTGTGTGCCAAAAATAGGCCACGGGCACAGCCGCGCCCAAAAATCAGCCACCGAAGGTCGGGGTCCCAAGACCCCCCAGCGGAAAAATGGCCAAAAAACAGGTGGGCTATAGCCTTGGTGGGGGGCGTGGGAGTCCGCGGGACTCGGAATAGCACCATACTTGGCGGGCGGCCTCCGTGTGCCAAAAATAGGCCACGGGCACAGCCGCGCCCAAAAATCAGCCCCCGAAGGTCGGGGTCCCAAGACCCCCCAGCGGAAAAATGGCCAAAAAACGGGTGGGCTATAGCCTTGGTGGGGGGCGTGGGCGAAGTTCGTCCGCGGGACTCGGAATGGCCCCAGACTTGGCGGGCGGCCTCCGTGTGCCAAAAATAGGCCACGGGCACAGCCGCGCCCAAAAATCAGCCCCCGAAGGTCGGGGTCCCAAGTCCCCCCAGCGGAAAAATGGCCAAAAAACGGGTGGGCTATAGCCTTGGTGGGGGGCGTGGGCGTCCGCGGGACTCGGAATGGCACCATACTTGGCGGGCGGCCTCTGTGTGCGAAAAATAGGCCACGGGCACAGCCGCGCCCAAAAATCTGCCCCCGAAGGTCGGGGTCCCAAGATCCCCCAGCGGAAAAATGGCCAAAAAAAGGGTGGGCTATAGCCTTGGTGGGGGGCGTGGGCGTCCGCGGGACTCGGAATGGCACCATACTTGGCGGGCGGACTCCGTGTGCCAAAAATAGGCCACGGGCACAGCCGCGCCCAAAAATCAGCCCCCGAAGGTCGGGGTCCCAAGACCCCCCAGCGGAAAAATGGCCAAAAAACGGGTGGGCTATAGCCTTGGTGGGGGGCGTGGGCGAACTTCGTCCGCGGGACTCGGAATGGCCCCAGACTTGGCGGGCGGCCTCCGTGTGCCAAAAATAGGCCACGGGCACAGCCGCGCCCAAAAATCAGCCCCCGAAGGTCGGGGTCCCAGGACGCCCCAGCGGAAAAATGGCCAAAAAACGCGTGGGCTATAGCCTTGGTGGGGGGCGTGGGCGAAGTTCGTCCGCGGGACTCGGAATGGCACCATACTTGGCGGACGGCCTCTGTGTGCGAAAAATAGGCCACGGGCACAGCCGCGCCCAAAATTCAGCCCCCGAAGGTCGGGGTCCCAAGATCCCCCAGCGGAAAAATGGCCAAAAAAAGGGTGGGCTATAGCCTTGGTGGGGGGCGTGGGCGTCCGCGGGACTCGGAATGGCACCATACTTGGCGGGCGGCCTCTGTGTGCCAAAAATAGGCCACGGGCACAGCCGCGCCCAAAAATCAGCCCCCGAAGGTCGGGGTCCCAAGACCCCCCAGCGGAAAAATGGCCAAAAAAAGGGTGGGTTATAGCCTTGGTGGGGGGCGTGGGCGTCCGCGGGACTCGGAATGGCACCATACTTGGCGGGCGGCCTCCGTGTGCCAAAAATAGGCCACGGGCACAGCCGCGCCCAAAAATCAGCCCCCGAAGGTCGGGGTCCCAAGACCCCCCAGCGGAAAAATGGCCAAAAAACGGGTGGGCTATAGCCTTGGTGGGGGGCGTGGGCGAAGTTCGTCCGCGGGACTCGGAATGGCCCCAGACTTGGCGGGCGGCCTCCGTGTGCCAAAAATAGGCCACGGGCACAGCCGCGCCCAAAAATCAGCCCCCGAAGGTCGGGGTCCCAAGACCCCCCAGCGGAAAAATGGCCAAAAAACGGGTGGGCTATAGCCTTGGTGGGGGGCGTGGGCGAAGTTCGTCCGCGGGACTCGGAATGGCACCATACTTGGCGGGCGGCCTCTGTGTGCCAAAAATAGGCCACGGGCACAGCCGCGCCCAAAAATCAGCCCCCGAAGGTCGGGGTCCCAAGACCCCCCAGCGGAAAAATGGCCAAAAAACGGGTGGGCTATGGCCTTGGTGGGGGGCGTGGGCGTCCGCGGGACTCGGAATGGCACCATACTTGGCGGGCGGCCTCCGTGTGCCAAAAATAGGCCACGGGCACAGCCGCGCCCAAAAATCAGCCCCCGAAGGTCGGGGTCCCAAGACCCCCCAGCGGAAAAATGGCCAAAAAACGGGTGGGCTATAGCCTTGGTGGGGGGCGTGGGCGAAGTTCGTCCGCGGGACTCAGAATGGCCCCAGACTTGGCGGGCGGCCTCCGTGTGCCAAAAATAGGCCACGGGCACAGCCGCGCCCAAAAATCAGCCCCCGAAGGTCGGGGTCCCAAGACCCCCCAGCGGAAAAATGGCCAAAAAACGGGTGGGCTATAGCCTTGGTGGGGGGCGTGGGCGAAGTTCGTCCGCGGGACTCGGAAAGGCACCATACTTGGCGGGCGGCCTCTGTGTGCCAAAAATAGGCCACGGGCACAGCCGCGCCCAAAAATCAGCCCCCGAAGGTCGGGGTCCCAAGACCCCCCAGCGGAAAAATGGCCAAAAAACGGGTGGGCTATAGCCTTGGTGGGAGGCGTGGGCGTCCGCGGGACTCGGAATGGCACCATACTTGGCGGGCGGCCTCCGTGTGCCAAAAATAGGCCACGGGCACAGCCGCGCCCAAAAATCAGCCCCCGAAGGTCGGGGTCCCAAGACCCCCCAGCGGAAAAATGGCCAAAAAACGGGTGGGCTATAGCCTTGGTGGGGGGCGTGGGCGAAGTTCGTCCGCGGGACTCGGAATGGCCCCAGACATGGCGGGCGGCCTCCGTGTGCCAAAAATAGGCCACGGGCACAGCCGCGCCCAAAAATCAGCCCCCGAACGTCGGGGTCCCAAGACCCCCCAGCGGAAAAATGGCCAAAAAACGGGTGGGCTATAGCCTTGGTGGGGGGCGTGGGCGAAGTTCGTCCGCGGGACTCGGAATGGCCCCAGACTTGGCGGGCGGCCTCCGTGTGCCAAAAATAGGCCGCGGGCACAGCCGCGCCCAAAAATCAGCCCCCGAAGGTCGGGGTCCCAAGACCCCCCAGCGGAAAAATGGCCAAAAAAAGGGTGGGCTATAGCCTTGGTGGGGGGCGTGGGCGAAGTTCGTCCGCGGGACTCGGAATGGCACCATACTTGGCGGGCGGCCTCTGTGTGCGAAAAATAGGCCACGGGCACAGCCGCGCCCAAAAATCAGCCCCCGAAGGTCGGGGTCCCAAGACCCCCCAGCGGAAAAATGGCCAAAAAATGGGTGGGCTATAGCCTTGGTGGGGGGCGTGGCCGAAGTTCGTCCGCGGGACTCGGAATGGCCCCAGACTTGGCGGGCGGCCTCCGTGTGCCAAAAATAGGCCACGGGCACAGCCGCGCCCAAAAATCAGCCCCCGAAGGTCGGGGTCACAAGACCCCCCAGCGGAAAAATGGCCAAAAAATGGGTGGGCTATAGCCTTGGTGGGGGGCGTGGGCGAAGTTCGTCCGCGGGACTCGGAATGGCACCATACTTGGCGGGCGGCCTTTGTGTGCCAAAAATAGGCCACGGGCACAGCCGCGCCCAAAAATCAGCCCCCGAAGGTCGGGGTCCCAAGACCCCCCAGCGGAAAAATGGCCAAAAAACGGGTGGGCTATAGCCTTGGTGGGGGGCGTGGGCGAAGTTCGTCCGCGGGACTCGGAATGGCCCCAGACTTGGCGGGCGGCCTCCGTGTGCCAAAAATAGGCCACGGGCACAGCCGCGCCCAAAAATCAGCCCCCGAAGGTCGGGGTCACAAGACCCCCCAGCGGAAAAATGGCCAAAAAACGGGTGGGCTATAGCCTTGGTGGGGGGCGTGGGCGAAGTTCGTCCGCGGGACTCGGAATGGCACCATACTTGGCGGGCGGCCTCTGTGTGCGAAAAATAGGCCACGGGCACAGCCGCGCCCAAAAATCAGCCCCCGAAGGTCGGGGTCCCAAGACCCCCCAGCGGAAAAATGGCCAAAAAAAGGGTGGGCTATAGCCTTGGTGGGGGGCGTGGGCGAAGTTCGTCCGCGGGACTCGGAATGGCACCATACTTGGCGGGCGGCCTCTGTGTGCCTAAAATAGGCCACGGGCACAGCCACGCCCAAAAATCAGCCCCCGAAGGTCGGGGTCCCAAGACCCCCCAGCGGAAAAATGGCCAAAAAACGCGTGGGCTATAGCCTTGGTGGGGGGCGTGGGCGAAGTTCGTCCGCGGGACTCGGAATGGCCCCAGACTTGGCGGGCGGCCTCCGTGTGCCAAAAATAGGCCACGGGCACAGCCGCGCCCAAAAATCAGCCCCCGAAGGTCGGGGTCACAAGACCCCCCAGCGGAAAAATGGCCAAAAAACGGGTGGGCTATAGCCTTGGTGGGGGGCGTGGGCGAAGTTCGTCCGCGGGACTCGGAATGGCACCATACTTGGCGGGCGGCCTCTGTGTGCGAAAAATAGGCCACGGGCACAGCCGCGCCCAAAAATCAGCCCCCGAAGGTCGGGGTCCCAAGACCCCCCAGCGGAAAAATGGCCAAAAAAAGGGTGGGCTATAGCCTTGGTGGGGGGCGTGGGCGAAGTTCGTCCGCGGGACTCGGAATGGCACCATACTTGGCGGGCGGCCTCTGTGTGCCTAAAATAGGCCACGGGCACAGCCACGCCCAAAAATCAGCCCCCGAAGGTCGGGGTCCCAAGACCCCCCAGCGGAAAAATGGCCAAAAAACGCGTGGGCTATAGCCTTGGTGGGGGGCGTGGGCGAAGTTCGTCCGCGGGACTCGGAATGGCACCATACTTGGCGGGCGGCCTCTGTGTGCGAAAAATAGGGCACGGGTACAGCCGCGCCCAAAAATCAGCCCCCGAAGGTCGGGGTCCCAAGACCCCCCAGCGGAAAAATGGCCAAAAAACGGGTGGGCTATAGCCTTGGTGGGGGGCGTGGGCGAAGTTCGTCCGCGGGACTCGGAATGGCCCCAGACTTCGCGGGCGGCCTCCGTTTGCAAAAAATAGGCCACGGGCACAGCCGCGCCCAAAAATCAGCCCCCGAAGGTCGGGGTCCCAAGACCCCCCAGCGGAAAAA
Organism: Citrus unshiu; assembly: GCA_033242345.1. Classification (NCBI taxonomy): domain Eukaryota; kingdom Viridiplantae; phylum Streptophyta; class Magnoliopsida; order Sapindales; family Rutaceae; genus Citrus; species Citrus unshiu. Next base: position 28,990 of record BTHF01000186.1, read on the forward strand.
TGGCCAAAAAACGGGTGGGCTATAGCCTTGGTGGGGGGCGTGGGCGAAGTTCGTCCGCGGGACTCGGAATGGCACCATACTTGGCGGGCGGCCTCTGTGTGCCAAAAATAGGCCACGGGCACAGCCGCGCCCAAAAATCAGCCCCCGAAGGTCGGGGTCCCAAGACCCCCCAGCGGAAAAATGGCCAAAAAACGGGTGGGCTATAGCCTTGGTGGGGGGCGTGGGCGAACTTCGTCCGCGGGACTCGGAATGGCCCCAGACTTGGCGGGCGGCCTCCGTGTGCCAAAAATAGGCCACGGGCACAGCCGCGCCCAAAAATCAGCCCCCGAAGGTCGGGGTCCCAGGATGCCCCAGCGGAAAAATGGCCAAAAAACGCGTGGGCTATAGCCTTGGTGGGGGGCGTGGGCGAAGTTCGTCCGCGGGACTCGGAATGGCACCATACTTGGCGGACGGCCTCTGTGTCCGAAAAATAGGCCACGGGCACAGCCGCGCCCAAAATTCAGCCCCCGAAGGTCGGGGTCCCAAGATCCCCCAGCGGAAAAATGGCCAAAAAAAGGGTGGGCTATAGCCTTGGTGGGGGGCGTGGGCGTCCGCGGGACTCGGAATGGCACCATACTTGGCGGGCGGCCTCTGTGTGCCAAAAATAGGCCACGGGCACAGCCGCGCCCAAAAATCAGCCCCCGAAGGTCGGGGTCCCAAGACCCCCCAGCGGAAAAATGGCCAAAAAAAGGGTGGGTTATAGCCTTGGTGGGGGGCGTGGGCGTCCGCGGGACTCGGAATGGCACCATACTTGGCGGGCGGCCTCCGTGTGCCAAAAATAGGCCACGGGCACAGCCGCGCCCAAAAATCAGCCCCCGAAGGTCGGGGTCCCAAGACCCCCCAGCGGAAAAATGGCCAAAAAACGGGTGGGCTATAGCCTTGGTGGGGGGCGTGGGCGAAGTTCGTCCGCGGGACTCGGAATGGCCCCAGACTTGGCGGGCGGCCTCCGTGTGCCAAAAATAGGCCACGGGCACAGCCGCGCCCAAAAATCAGCCCCCGAAGGTCGGGGTCCCAAGACCCCCCAGCGGAAAAATGGCCAAAAAACGGGTGGGCTATAGCCTTGGTGGGGGGCGTGGGCGAAGTTCGTCCGCGGGACTCGGAATGGCACCATACTTGGCGGGCGGCCTCTGTGTGCCAAAAATAGGCCACGGGCACAGCCGCGCCCAAAAATCAGCCCCCGAAGGTCGGGGTCCCAAGACCCCCCAGCGGAAAAATGGCCAAAAAACGGGTGGGCTATAGCCTTGGTGGGGGGCGTGGGCGTCCGCGGGACTCGGAATGGCACCATACTTGGCGGGCGGCCTCCGTGTGCCAAAAATAGGCCACGGGCACAGCCGCGCCCAAAAATCAGCCCCCGAAGGTCGGGGTCCCAAGACCCCCCAGCGGAAAAATGGCCAAAAAACGGGTGGGCTATAGCCTTGGTGGGGGGCGTGGGCGAAGTTCGTCCGCGGGACTCAGAATGGCCCCAGACTTGGCGGGCGGCCTCCGTGTGCCAAAAATAGGCCACGGGCACAGCCGCGCCCAAAAATCAGCCCCCGAAGGTCGGGGTCCCAAGACCCCCCAGCGGAAAAATGGCCAAAAAACGGGTGGGCTATAGCCTTGGTGGGGGGCGTGGGCGAAGTTCGTCCGCGGGACTCGGAAAGGCACCATACTTGGCGGGCGGCCTCTGTGTGCCAAAAATAGGCCACGGGCACAGCCGCGCCCAAAAATCAGCCCCCGAAGGTCGGGGTCCCAAGACCCCCCAGCGGAAAAATGGCCAAAAAACGGGTGGGCTATAGCCTTGGTGGGAGGCGTGGGCGTCCGCGGGACTCGGAATGGCACCATACTTGGCGGGCGGCCTCCGTGTGCCAAAAATAGGCCACGGGCACAGCCGCGCCCAAAAATCAGCCCCCGAAGGTCGGGGTCCCAAGACCCCCCAGCGGAAAAATGGCCAAAAAACGGGTGGGCTATAGCCTTGGTGGGGGGCGTGGGCGAAGTTCGTCCACGGGACTCGGAATGGCCCCAGACTTGGCGGGCGGCCTCCGTGTGCCAAAAATAGGCCACGGGCACAGCCGCGCCCAAAAATCAGCCCCCGAAGGTCGGGGTCCCAAGACCCCCCAGCGGAAAAATGGCCAAAAAACGGGTGGGCTATAGCCTTGGTGGGGGGCGTGGGCGAAGTTCGTCCGCGGGACTCGGAATGGCCCCAGACTTGGCGGGCGGCCTCCGTTTGCAAAAAATAGGCCACGGGCACAGCCGCGCCCAAAAATCAGCCCCCGAAGGTCGGGGTCCCAAGACCCCCCAGCGGAAAAATGGCCAAAAAACGCGTGGGCTATAGCCTTGGTGGGGGGCGTGGGCGAAGTTCGTCCGCGGGACGCGGAATGGCACCATACTTGGCGGGCGGCCTCTGTGTGCCAAAAATAGGCCACGGGCACAGCCGCGCCCAAAAATCAGCCCCCGAAGGTCGGGGTCCCAAGACCCCCCAGCGGAAAAATGGCCAAAAAACGCGTGGGCTATAGCCTTGGTGGGGGGCGTGGGCGTCCGCGGGACTCGGAATGGCACCATACTTGGCGGGCGGCCTCCGTGTGCCAAAAATAGGCCACGGGCACAGCCGCGCCCAAAAATCAGCCCCCGAAGGTCGGGGTCCCAAGACCCCCCAGCGGAAAATTGGCCAAAAAACGGCTGGGCTATAGCCTTGGTGGGGGGCGTGGGCGAAGTTCGTCCGCGGGACTCGGAATGGCCCCAGACTTGGCGGGCGGCCTCCGTGTGCCAAAAATAGGCCACGGGCACAGCCGCGCCCAAAAATCAGCCCCCGAAGGTCGGGGTCCCAAGACCCCCCAGCGGAAAAATGGCCAAAAAACGGGTGGGCTATAGCCTTGGTGGGGGGCGTGGGCGAAGTTCGTCCGCGGGACTCGGAATGGCCCCAGACTTGGCGGGCGGCCTCCGTGTGCCAAAAATTGGCCACGGGCACAGCCGCGCCCAAAAATTAGCCCCCGAAGGTCGGGGTCCCAAGACCCCCCAGCGGAAAAATGGCCAAAAAAAGGGTGGGCTATAGCCTTGGTGGGGGGCGTGGGCGAAGTTCGTCCGCGGGACTCGGAATGGCACCATACTTGGCGGGCGGCCTCTGTGAGCGAAAAATAGGCCACGGGCACAGCCGCGCCCAAAAATCAGCCCCCGAAGGTCGGGGTCCCAAGACCCCCCAGCGGAAAAATGGCCAAAAAACGCGTGGGCTATAGCCTTGGTGGGGGGCGTGGGCGAAGTTCGTCCGCGGGACTCGGAATGGCACCATACTTGGCGGGCGGCCTCTGTGTGCCAAAAATAGGCCACGGGCACAGCCGCGCCCAAAAATCAGCCCCCGAAGGTCGGGGTCCCAAGACCCCCCAGCGGAAAAATGGCCAAAAAACGGGTGGGCTATAGCCTTGGTGGGGGGCGTGGGCGAAGTTCGTCCGCGGGACTCGGAATGGCCCCAGACTTGGCGGGCGGCCTCCGTGTGCCAAAAATAGGCCACGGGCACAGCCGCGCCCAAAAATCAGCCCCCGAAGGTCGGGGTCCCAAGACCCCCCAGCGGAAAAATGGCCAAAAAACGCGTGGGCTATAGCGTTGGTGGGGGGCGTGGGCGAAGTTCGTCCGCGGGACTCGGAAAGGCACCATACTTGGCGGGCGGCCTCTGTGTGCCAAAAATAGGCCACGGGCACAGCCGCGCCCAAAAATCAGCCCCCGAAGGTCGGGGTCCCAAGACCCCCCAGCGGAAAAATGGCCAAAAAACGGGTGGGCTATAGCCTTGGTGGGAGGCGTGGGCGTCCGCGGGACTCGGAATGGCACCATACTTGGCGGGCGGCCTCCGTGTGCCAAAAATAGGCCACGGGCACAGCCGCGCCCAAAAATCAGCCCCCGAAGGTCGGGGTCCCAAGACCCCCCAGCGGAAAAATGGCCAAAAAACGGGTGGGCTATAGCCTTGGTGGGGGGCGTGGGCGAAGTTCGTCCACGGGACTCGGAATGGCCCCAGACTTGGCGGGCGGCCTCCGTGTGCCAAAAATAGGCCACGGGCACAGCCGCGCCCAAAAATCAGCCCCCGAAGGTCGGGGTCCCAAGACCCCCCAGCGGAAAAATGGCCAAAAAACGGGTGGGCTATAGCCTTGGTGGGGGGCGTGGGCGAAGTTCGTCCGCGGGACTCGGAATGGCCCCAGACTTGGCGGGCGGCCTCCGTTTGCAAAAAATAGGCCACGGGCACAGCCGCGCCCAAAAATCAGCCCCCGAAGGTCGGGGTCCCAAGACCCCCCAGCGGAAAAATGGCCAAAAAACGCGTGGGCTATAGCCTTGGTGGGGGGCGTGGGCGAAGTTCGTCCGCGGGACGCGGAATGGCACCATACTTGGCGGGCGGCCTCTGTGTGCCAAAAATAGGCCACGGGCACAGCCGCGCCCAAAAATCAGCCCCCGAAGGTCGGGGTCCCAAGACCCCCCAGCGGAAAAATGGCCAAAAAACGCGTGGGCTATAGCCTTGGTGGGGGGCGTGGGCGTCCGCGGGACTCGGAATGGCACCATACTTGGCGGGCGGCCTCCGTGTGCCAAAAATAGGCCACGGGCACAGCCGCGCCCAAAAATCAGCCCCCGAAGGTCGGGGTCCCAAGACCCCCCAGCGGAAAATTGGCCAAAAAACGGCTGGGCTATAGCCTTGGTGGGGGGCGTGGGCGAAGTTCGTCCGCGGGACTCGGAATGGCCCCAGACTTGGCGGGCGGCCTCCGTTTGCAAAAAATAGGCCACGGGCACAGCCGCGCCCAAAAATCAGCCCCCGAAGGTCGGGGTCCCAAGACCCCCCAGCGGAAAAATGGCCAAAAAACGCGTGGGCTATAGCCTTGGTGGGGGGCGTGGGCGAAGTTCGTCCGCGGGACTCGGAATGGCACCATACTTGGCGGGCGGCCTCTGTGTGCCAAAAATAGGCCACGGGCACAGCCGCGCCCAAAAATCAGCCCCCGAAGGTCGGGGTCCCAAGACCCCCCAGCGGAAAAATGGCCAAAAAACGGGTGGGCTATAGCCTTGGTGGGAGGCGTGGGCGTCCGCGGGACTCGGAATGGCACCATACTTGGCGGGCGGCCTCCGTGTGCCAAAAATAGGCCACGGGCACAGCCGCGCCCAAAAATCAGCCCCCGAAGGTCGGGGTCCCAAGACCCCCCAGCGGAAAAATGGCCAAAAAACGGGTGGGCTATAGCCTTGGTGGGGGGCGTGGGCGAAGTTCGTCCGCGGGACTCGGAATGGCCCCAGACTTGGCGGGCGGCCTCCGTGTGCCAAAAATAGGCCACGGGCACAGCCGCGCCCAAAAATCAGCCCCCGAACGTCGGGGTCCCAAGACCCCCCAGCGGAAAAATGGCCAAAAAACGGGTGGGCTATAGCCTTGGTGGGGGGCGTGGGCGAAGTTCGTCCGCGGGACTCGGAATGGCCCCAGACTTGGCTGGCGGCCTCCGTGTGCCAAAAATAGGCCGCGGGCACAGCCGCGCCCAAAAATCAGCCCCCGAAGGTCGGGGTCCCAAGACCCCCCAGCGGAAAAATGGCCAAAAAAAGGGTGGGCTATAGCCTTGGTGGGGGGCGTGGGCGAAGTTCGTCCGCGGGACTCGGAATGGCACCATACTTGGCGGGCGGCCTCTGTGTGCGAAAAATAGGCCACGGGCACAGCCGCGCCCAAAAATCAGCCCCCGAAGGTCGGGGTCCCAAGACCCCCCAGCGGAAAAATGGCCAAAAAATGGGTGGGCTATAGCCTTGGTGGGGGGCGTGGCCGAAGTTCGTCCGCGGGACTCGGAATGGCCCCAGACTTGGCGGGCGGCCTCCGTGTGCCAAAAATAGGCCACGGGCACAGCCGCGCCCAAAAATCAGCCCCCGAAGGTCGGGGTCACAAGACCCCCCAGCGGAAAAATGGCCAAAAAATGGGTGGACTATAGCCTTGGTGGGGGGCGTGGGCGAAGTTCGTCCGCGGGACTCGGAATGGCACCATACTTGGCGGGCGGCCTTTGTGTGCCAAAAATAGGCCACGGGCACAGCCGCGCCCAAAAATCAGCCCCCGAAGGTCGGGGTCCCAAGACCCCCCAGCGGAAAAATGGCCAAAAAACGGGTGGGCTATAGCCTTGGTGGGGGGCGTGGGCGAAGTTCGTCCGCGGGACTCGGAATGGCCCCAGACTTGGCGGGCGGCCTCCGTGTGCCAAAAATAGGCCACGGGCACAGCCGCGCCCAAAAATCAGCCCCCGAAGGTCGGGGTCACAAGACCCCCCAGCGGAAAAATGGCCAAAAAACGGGTGGGCTATAGCCTTGGTGGGGGGCGTGGGCGAAGTTCATCCGCGGGACTCGGAATGGCACCATACTTGGCGGGCGGCCTCTGTGTGCGAAAAATAGGCCACGGGCACAGCCGCGCCCAAAAATCAGCCCCCGAAGGTCGGGGTCCCAAGACCCCCCAGCGGAAAAATGGCCAAAAAAAGGGTGGGCTATAGCCTTGGTGGGGGGCGTGGGCGAAGTTCGTCCGCGGGACTCGGAATGGCACCATACTTGGCGGGCGGCCTCTGTGTGCCTAAAATAGGCCACGGGCACAGCCACGCCCAAAAATCAGCCCCCGAAGGTCGGGGTCCCAAGACCCCCAGCGGAAAAATGGCCAAAAAACGCGTGGGCTATAGCCTTGGTGGGGGGCGTGGGCGAAGTTCGTCCGCGGGACTCGGAATGGCACCATACTTGGCGGGCGGCCTCTGTGTGCGAAAAATAGGGCACGGGTACAGCCGCGCCCAAAAATCAGCCCCCGAAGGTCGGGGTCCCAAGACCCCCCAGCGGAAAAATGGCCAAAAAACGGGTGGGCTATAGCCTTGGTGGGGGGCGTGGGCGAAGTTTCGTCCGCGGGACTCGGAATGGCCCCAGACTTGGCGGGCGGCCTCCGTTTGCAAAAAATAGGCCACGGGCACAGCCGCGCCCAAAAATCAGCCCCCGAAGGTCGGGGTCCCAAGACCCCCCAGCGGAAAAATGGCCAAAAAACGCGTGGGCTATAGCCTTGGTGGGGGCGTGGGCGAAGTTCGTCCGCGGGACGCGGAATGGCACCATACTTGGCGGGCGGCCTCTGTGTGCCAAAAATAGGCCACGGGCACAGCCGCGCCCAAAAATCAGCCCCCGAAGGTCGGGGTCCCAAGACCCCCCAGCGGAAAAAATGGCCAAAAAACGCGTGGGCTATAGCCTTGGTGGGGGGCGTGGGCGTCCGCGGGACTCGGAATGGCACCATACTTGGCGGGCGGCCTCCGTGTGCCAAAAATAGGCCACGGGCACAGCCGCGCCCAAAAATCAGCCCCCGAAGGTCGGGGTCCCAAGACCCACCCAGCGGAAAATTGGCCAAAAAACGGCTGGGCTATAGCCTTGGTGGGGGGCGTGGGCGAAGTTCGTCCGCGGGACTCGGAATGGCCCCAGACTTGGCGGGCGGCCTCCGTGTGCCAAAAATAGGCCACGGCACAGCCGCGCCCAAAAATCAGCCCCCGAAGGTCGGGGTCCCAAGACCCCCCAGCGGAAAAATGGCCAAAAAACGGGGTGGGCTATAGCCTTGGTGGGGGGCGTGGGCGAAGTTCGTCCGCGGGACTCGGAATGGCCCCAGACTTGGCGGGCGGCCTCCGTGTGCCAAAAATAGGCCACGGGCACAGCCGCGCCCAAAAATTAGCCCCCGAGGTCGGGGTCCCAAGACCCCCCAGCGGAAAAATGGCCAAAAAAAGGGTGGGCTATAGCCTTGGTGGGGGGGCGTGGCGAAGTTCGTCCGCGGGACTCGGAATGGCACCATACTTGGCGGGCGGCCTCTGTGAGCGAAAAATAGGCCACGGGCACAGCCGCGCCCAAAAATCAGCCCCCGAAGGTCGGGGTCCAAGACCCCCCAGCGGAAAAATGGCCAAAAAACGCGTGGGCTATAGCCTTGGTGGGGGGCGTGGGCGAAGTTCGTCCGCGGGACTCGGAATGGCACCATACTTGGCGGGCGGCCTCTGTGTGCCAAAAATAGGCCACGGGCACAGCCGCGCCCAAAAATCAGCCCCGAAGGTCGGGGTCCCAAGACCCCCCAGCGGAAAAATGGCCAAAAAACGGGTGGGCTATTGCCTTGGTGGGGGGCGTGGGCGAAGTTCGTCCGCGGGACTCGGAATGGCCCCAGACTTGGCGGGCGGCCTCCGTGTGCCAAAAATAGGCCACGGGCACAGCCGCGCCCAAAAACAGCCCCCGAGGTCGGGGTCCCAAGACCCCCCAGCGGAAAAATGGCAAAAAAACGCGTGGGCTATAGCGTTGGTGGGGGGGCGTGGGCGAAAGTTCGTCCGCGGACTCGGAATGGCACCATACTTGGCGGGCGGCTTCTGTGTGCAAAAATAGGCCATGGGCACAGCCGCGCCCAAAAATGGGCCCCCGAAGGTCGGGGTCCCAAGACCCCCCAGCGGAAAAATGGCCAAAAAAAGGTGGGCTATAGGCTTGGTGGGGGGCGTGGGCGTTCCGCGGGACTCGGAATGGCACCATACTTGGCGGGCGGCCTCCGTGTGCCAAAAATAGGCCACGGGCACAGCCGCGCCCAAAAATCAGCCCCCGAAGGTCGGGGTCCCAAGACCCCCCAGCGGAAAAATGGCCAAAAAAACGGGTGGGCTATAGCCTTGGTGGGGGGCGTGGGCGAAGTTCGTCCGCGGGACTCGGAATGGCCCCAGACTTGGCGGGCGGCCTCCGTGTGCCAAAAATAGGCCACGGGCACAGCCGCGCCCAAAAATCAGCCCCCGAAGGTCGGGGTCCAAGACCCCCCAGCGGAAAAAATGGCCAAAAAAAGGGTGGGCTATAGCCTTGGTGGGGGGGCGTGGGCGAAGTTCGTCCGCGGGACTCGGAATGGCACCATACTTGGCGGGCGGCCTCCGATGTGCCAAAAAGAGGCCACGGGCACAGCCGCGCCCAAAAATCAGCCCCCGAAGGTCGGGGTCCCAAGACCCCCCAGCGGAAAAATGGCCAAAAAAAGGGTGGGCTATAGCCTTGGTGGGGGGCGTGGGCGAAGTTCGTCCGCGGGACTCGGAATGGCCCCAGACTTGGCGGGCGGCCTCCGTGTGCCAAAAATAGGCCACGGGCACAGCCGCGCCCAAAAATCAGCCCCCGAAGGACGGGATCACAAGACCCCCCAGCGGAAAAATGGCCAAAAAAACGCTGTGGGCGAAGTTCGTCCGCGGGACTCGGAATGGCACCATACTTGGCGGGCGGCCTCTGTGTGCCAAAAATAGGCCATGGGCACAGCCGCGCCCAAAAATCAGCCCCCGAAGGTCGGGGTCCCTAGACCCCCCAGCGGAAAAAATGGCCAAAAAACGGGTGGGCTATAGCCTTGGTGGGGGGCGTGGGCGAAGTTCGTCGCGGGACTCGGAATGGCACCATACTTGGCGGGCGGCCTCTGTGTGCCAAAAATAGGCCACGGGCACAGCCGCGCCCAAAAATTAGCCCCCGAAGGTCGGGGTCCCAAGACCCCCCAGCGGAAAAATGGCCAAAAAACGCGTGGGCTATAGCCTTGGTGGGGGGCGTGGGCGAAGTTCGTCCGCGGGACTCGGAATGGCACCATACTTGGCGGGCGGCCTCTGTGAGCGAAAAATAGGCCACGGGCACAGCCGCGCCCAAAAATCAGCCCCGAAGGTCGGGGTCCCAAGACCCCCCAGCGGAAAAATGGCCAAAAAACGCGTGGGGCTATAGCCTTGGTGGGGGGCGTGGGCGAAGTTCGTCCGCGGGACTCGGAATGGCACCATACTTGGCGGGCGGCCTCTGTGTGCCAAAAATAGGCCACGGGCACAGCCGCGCCCAAAAATCAGCCCCCGAAGGTCGGGGTCCCAAGACCCCCCAGCGGAAAAATGGCCAAAAAACGGGTGGGCTATAGCCTTGGTGGGGGGCGTGGGCGAAGTTCGTCCGCGGGACTCGGAATTGCCCCAGACTTGGCGGGCGGCCTCCGTGTGCCAAAAATAGGCCACGGGGCACAGCCGCGCCCAAAAATCAGCCCCCGAAGGTCGGGGTCCCAAGACCCCCCAGCGGAAAAAATGGCCAAAAAACGCGTGGGCGAAGTTCGTCCGCGGGACTCGGAATGGCACCATACTTGGCGGGCGGCCTCTGTGTGCCAAAAATAGGCCACGGGCACAGCCGCGCCCAAAAATCAGCCCCCGAAGGTCGGGGTCCCAAGACCCCCCAGCGGAAAAATGGCCAAAAAAAGGGTGGGCTATAGCCTTGGTGGGGGGCGTGGGCGAAGTTCGTCCGCGGGACTCGGAATGGCACCATACTTGGCGGGCGGCCTCCGTGTGCCAAAAATAGGCCACGGGCACAGCCGCGCCCAAAAATCAGCCCCCGAAGGTCGGGGGTCCCAAGACCACCCAGCGGAAAAATGGCCAAAAAAAGGGTGGGCTATAGCCTTGGTGGGGGGCGTGGGCGAAGTTCGTCCGCGGGACTCGAATGGCCCCAGACTTGGCGGGCGGCCTCTGTGTGCCAAAAATAGGCCACGGGCACAGCCGCGCCCAAAAATCAGCCCCCGAAGGTCGGGGTCCCAAGACCCCCCAGCGGAAAAAATGGCCAAAAAACGGCTGGGCTATAGCCTTGGTGGGGGGCGTGGGCGTCCGCGGGACTCGGAATGGCACCATACTTGGCGGGCGGCCTCCGTGTGCCAAAAATAGGCCACGGGCACAGCCGCGCCCAAAAATCAGCCCCCGAAGGTCGGGGTCCCAAGACCCCCCTGCGGAAAAATGGCCAAAAAACGGT